>JAVJIF010017479.1:0-80344 GCA_038442645.1 Agave tequilana
TCTTGTTATAGTTTCTTCCAATAGCTCATATCCCATATCCTACTGTTTTTCAATCACTAGTGATATGCATTACGCATTTCTCTTTAGTCTTTCAAGATGAAAAACTTCTTGTTAAAGAGTTAAAATCTTATAAATTTGAAGCAATCATTTAAATAGAATGAGTCTCATCCCCGAAGCATGAATCAAACACGCTAATAATTTTTGGATGCTGAGAGGTGTATCGTTACATCTAGCATGACTATTAACAGTAGAAACACTTTTACTTCAAATATTTAACTATTTGTGCTACTAAGTTGTCTCAACTTATTTTTTCCATATTTAACCAACTAGTAAAATTAACATAAATGCACAAAGTGCATGCTGAGGAGACAATTATAATTGACAAGTATTTAATTATGGGACATTAAGAAGCTACATAATCGTTTTATAACAGATTATTAATTTTAAGCATGCACTGCGCTATTTTACCGCCTTTTACTCAAAATAATAGTTTAAGCATAATATAAAATAAAAATACTAATAAATATTGCTTTTTATCTCAAAGTTTAGATGAAACAACTGAGCTTGGAAGCTCCTTTAGCTAAACTATTTTATACCATAAGGCATGTCAATTTCAAAGGAAAGTTTGAGACTAAAATCCTTCCACAAATAAAATATCCAACTCTCTGCTAATTCTGGCTCACAACTAATTAGCCTCTCTTTATGTTTTGAAACTGGCTGGATCACAAGGCAGCTATATAAAGTTAAAACCCTAACCATATTCAATGCCTTTATTGCCTATTCAAGTTTTGTTGCCTTCTCAGCAACCTTGCTTCCATGAACACTAACACATTTCATCATGACAGTGGAGGAGAAAGAAGGGAGATTTTTCCCATGTACTCTTTGAAGTTACGTCTTATAGAGTCATCACAAAACCAGTTGTATAACTAAATGGTAATTTAATAGCGACAAGTTTGTAATATAATAATTCTGACCACCGTAGCTACTGATCAGGTCTTGGTTTGCTTTCTAGTGGTCGCCAGTTGAATCTCGGTGTGAAGTGGTCTCTTAGGAAAAAAAACTATTAAACCCAGTATGTGTTGGTAAGTTTTTATAACTCTAACCTAATAAGATGTTAGAGAGAAAATGACCTATGCTTAGGATTTCGATAATCAATACACCAAATGCAAATAAAACTCACCAATACTTAAATCTCAACAATATTTTTTTTAGGTATTCAAATGCAATATATATACAAATCTCTTCTCTCACTCACTTCAGAAAATTTTCCTCTCAAAAGGGTGTTTAAGCACAATTAATATCAATTTCCAATAAGTAGAGAAGGCTCACATAGTGCACAAACAATCAAGAGTAAATTATCATAAAACAAAATGTAAGTAATACTAATTGCTCCTCTTAATTTGTTTACATTCAACAAGCAAATTATCATAAAAACCAACTGCAAGACAAATTATCATGATTTGTCTATATCCAACAAATACAGCAAATTATCATAAAAACCAACCACAAGTTTTTTACAATGGCAAGTCCAAACACAGTTAAAAACAAACTGCACTTTTTTCAATATTAAAACCTGTATCAAAATAAGAAAGAAAACAAAAAGATTTAACTTTTGAGGATAAGAGCTCAGTGGAAGGAGGAGAAGTTTGGTAAATAATGCTCACGGCAATAATTGTTTGGGAAAATTGCTTCCAGGGGCTCAAAAATTGTTTGAAGTGTTAAAAAGAGCTTGAAGTTTGTGAGTGTGATAATAAGCACTTTGATCAAGAATTTTGTTTTTTTAGGGGCATGTCTCCACCACATGGTAATACGAGTTACATTGTATTTGCTTAATACATGTATTACTTTTTTTTTGCCCTTATATCTTTTCTTCTTTTCTCATTTTGTCTTTTGTCCTTTTGTTCTTTTAATGGCAGCAATTGGGGTCATCAATTTTAAATTTTGAAGTGGACCAAAAAAATTGCTCCATGAAATGATTGTACACTTCAAAGTTTATTGTTAATTTGACCAAAATATTTATAAATAATTTAAATATTTAAAAAATAAAATTTAAGTATTTAACTTGACCAAATTCTTTACTGAAGGTTTTAAACTTTAAAGGTCCATTTGCTCGATCTCTTTCTTGTCGCCGAACTGTAGTGGTCAATTTCTAATCTACGCCAGGATCAAGACACGTGTCCCTCTCCATCTGACCTCCCAAAGACACCAACAAAAAAAGCCATTCGAGCAACCCCCACAGAGAATCATCAGTTTTTTCCAAGACCGTTTCCTCCTCCTGAGGATACTCTTCCTTCTGAGAGCATCGCCGCTCGAGACCAGTTCTTCCGTCCAGAGTGGAGCAGTCACTGCAACTAACTCCATCGATTTTCACCAACATTTAAGGAATCCGTTACGTCACCAGATCATTCCACAATTCACACGTTACAAATGACTCCTACTCCAACGTGAACTGTTACAGAAAGTGGAATGAATCGCTCCCTAATTAAGGACAGAATCTCAGTCGTTACAAAAAAAAAATCACAATGTACAGATCATGCAGTTATTGAAACCCGCATGACCCGTACTGTCAATAGAAGCTCCTGAGTATATAATACACTGGGAGATGAAGAAAGGGGGAGGAAGTGGTATCCAAGAGAAAACCAGAAGAAAAGAAAGAGCTAAGAGTTTCCCTCAAGCCAAAAACTGAAGTGTAGAATTTCTCTCGGGAATTCACCACTACATTTTTGGTGTTTTGTGGTTGTCTTTTTACTCTCTCTTAGACCTATGTTACAAACTGAAGTGTAGAATTTCTGTTGGGAATTTGCCACTATATTTTGGTGCTTTCATTGAGATTTGAACTCAAGATCTCTCCCCTTCAACCTTCCTCAAAAAGCCTCTTTCAAATCGGCGATGGCCCCAGGCAAGTAAGTTACCGACGGTGCGACCTCCAAAGGCAAGGTCAACTACTAGGGCATGGCCCAAACCCACCAGCAATCAACTATTCAATGAGGGCACTGACTCTATCTTGTTATAGGAGCCGACCGTCAGCTGCCAACCTTCTTAACAATAAGAAGACGAAGACCAGGTGCTTCAGATGCTCCGCTTGATGAAGAGCAGATGAAGGAACAATAACTACAGTCAGATCGCGAGCGGACGCTCAATCATGACAACATCGTCTGTGAATAAGAAGAACCGAAACAACTCAACCAACAGCTCTAGATACAAATTACTGCCCTCCAAAACAACTCTGTATGGCAAAGGGCGACGTCAAGAATAGTGACTCTCCAAGTTCACGTCCTTGACGAGCTGATTCAGAAGCGGATCGTGGAGGCCAAGCTACCTCAGCACTTGATCCAACCACCCACCTCCACAAGTTCCGCTTCCAAGGACATCCAAGAATGTAAGCTTCCGAGAAAGTTCTCGACTCCCGCCTTCGATAGCTATACCGTGTTTGCACAAGGTTACAATCACCCGGTTTTATGGTTTTGATGGTAACAAAACATATGTGGTTATTGTACTAATCAAGTTCAAGTATTTATAAGTTTATCTCAGGGTTCTAAGGATTCAAAGAGTTTTTTTCATCTAAAGGAAGGTGTTGGAGACTCAAGAAGACTCAAATATGAGATCAAAGCTCAAAGCACTCAACGTCGCCGGTAGAGAAGCCCGGTTGAAGATCTTATAATCACCTAGAGATTGTAAGATATTAGTTTGTTAAAGTGTAAAATATAGTAGTGATGCTCAAGAAATTACACATACAAAATACACGATTTTGAAAAATACAAGTTTTGATAGTATTGGTATTTTGCATGTTTGGTTTTGATACATGTCTCATAATTTGATCCAATCCTTCCACACGATCTTATCCATCATGAAGTCAAGATTTTGGTCATTAATTCGCCAGCTATCTTCACCAGTTTCTAAAGAGGGCTCAGAATGCGAAGAGATATTTTAACCAGTCCCTTTAGATTACAAGCAACCCTCGACTTCCCGATCCAGGGCCTAATCAGTCTGCTCCGCTCTTTCCCCTTGGAGCCTAGAGAAAGAAGAAGCAGAGGGGGATCTGTAGGGGTTAATTTCTAACGTATGCCAAGATCAAGACACGTGTTCCTCGTCATCAGAGCCTCCTAAAGACACCAACAAGAAAAGTCATCCGAGCAACCCCCTGTAGAGCATCATCTGGTTATTTCTGAGACGTTTCCTCCTCCCGAGGAATCATTTATCCTGAGGATACTCTTCCTTCGAGAGCATCGCCGCCCGAGACCAGTTCTTCCCTCATGAGTGGAGCGGCCACTGCAACCAACTCCATAAATTTTTGCTTATATTTATAAAGTTTGTTACGCCGTCAGATCATTTTATGTTTCGCACGTTACAAATGACTCCTACTCTAGCGCGAACTGTTATAGAAAGTCGTAAGAATCGCTTCCGCCATTAAAGACAGAATCCCAATCGGCACAAAAGAATCATAACGTGCAGAAAATGCGGTTATTGAAACCCACACTGTCAATAGAAGCTCTCTAGGTATAATACACTGGGAGATGAAGAAATGGGGAGGAAGTGACAACCAAGAGAAAACCAGAAGAAAAGAAAGAGATAAGAGTTTCCCTTAAGCCAAAAACTTTATTGTATTTTGTGACCCTGTTGAGTTCACTTTAAACCTTTGTAAATAGTGAATTTTCTCTTCCCTCCCCTTAGTTTTTCTCAAATTGAAATTTCATGTAAAAATTTGTATCTTTGTGATTGTCTTTTTTACTTTCTCTTAGACTCAAGTTACAAATTAAAGTATAGATAAATTCCTCTCTGGGTAACAAACAAAATAACATAAACTGGTTTCTCACTAAATAACATCCCAAGAGCATTCTCATGTTCAAATTGTTCAAACGCAAATTAGTTTGACCATTGCCTTTGTGGCCACTTTGCCAGGCCTAATTAGTCTGTTCCGCTCTTTCTCTTTGGATCCTGGAGAAAGAAGAAGCGGAGGGAGGGGGTCTGTAGGAGTTAATTTCTGACCTACGCCAAGATCAAAACACGTGTCTCTCACCATCAGAGCTTCCCGAAGATACCAACAAGAAAAGTCATCCGAGCAACCCCCATGAGCATCATCCGGTTATTTCTGAGACTGTTTCCTCCTCTTGAGGAATCATTTGTTCCGAGGATACTCTTCCTTCCGAGAGCATAGCCGCGCGAGACCAGTTCTTTTGTCCTTAGTGGGGCGGCCATTGCAACTAACTCCATCAGTTTTCGCCTATATTTATGGAGTCCGTTACGCCGCCAGATCATTTCATGTTTCACACGTTACAAATGACTCCTACTCCAGCGTGAACTGTTATAGAAAGTGGCAAGAATCGCTCTCGCAATTAAGGGAAGAATCCCAGTCATTACAAAAGAATTATAACGTGCAGATAATGCGGTTATTGAAATTCGCGTTATCAATAGAAGCTCCCTGGGTATATAATACACTGCGAGATGAAGAAAGGGGGAGGAAGTGACAACCAAGAGAAAACCAGAAGAAAAGAAAGAGATAAGAGTTTCCCTCAAGCCAAAAACTTCATTGTATTTTTGACCCTGTTGAGTTCACTTTAAACCTTTGTAAATAGTGAATTTTCTCCCTCATCTCCGTAGTTTTTCTCAAATTGGATTTTCATGTAAAAATCAGTATCCTTGCGATTGTCTTTTTACTCTCTTAGACTCAAGTTACAAACTAAAGTATAGATAAATTCATCTCTGGATAACATACAAATCACTAAATTACATCCGGAGAGCATTCTCATGTTCAAATTGTACAAACGCAAATTTGTTTGAACATTGCCACTTGTGTCCACCTTGACAGAAAGAACAGCACGTAGTGAAACAAAAGTTTGCTTTGCAATCAATTGCTACATTAAAAAGTTTGTTTTTTTTAATGTATATTATTAGATTAGTAGATACATTGCAAGGAACTTTACGATATTAAAATAAAGAAGATGGAAAATTCGATCATCTCTAGAATGAATGACAAATGGAGCAGCCAAATCCACCTTCGCCTCAAACAAATGTTGCTGCATTTTAGTTATGTATGTTTCATAGCATTAACAAATAAAATTTTCGGTTTTAAAGGAACTCTTAACCCATGAATTAGTGATCTGTACTTGTGATTCAAAAGATGTGTACTTTCCAACCATTTGATGCATGGGATAAATTTTTTTGAATTAAATTTGATTTATTATGAATTTCAGAAGCCATAGATGATGAACGACAATAAGATCAATTAGGTAGTGGGAGTCAGAAGACGGGGAGTTCTTGGCTCTGGTGGTGTTGATGCACATTCTGCAATGGGTATTATATAATATAATATAATCAAAGAAAATGTTATTATTTCAAAGGACTGGCCAGTTCTTAGGGACTACAAGATTGCATAAAAAAAAATGCAAGTATTCTATCAGATTTGTCAATTTCTGCAATAAGATTTATATGTACAGATATGAAAATTTAATTGTAATTGCTCTTTAACACAGTTGTTTACGTTTTCTATAAATAATATGATAAGTTTTGCATATAAACATAATACCATCTTTCAAGACAACTCAAAAATCCCTATAAGGTTGCATGTTGTTATTTATGATAAATTAATAATAAACTATGGAATAAGGAATTACAGCATTTCAGGAATAACTATATGACAAAGTTAATTATTACTATATCCATAAGAATAATACTGAATTCAATATTCGCCACATTTGAAAAAAAAAATCTCTTTACTCCCCGAATAAAGAACTCTTTAAAGAGGCAATCCATAGGTTACGTTATTGCATTTGGTTTTGAAATTCTTGCTTTTCCTTATAAATTTAATTGGCATAAGAGATCCCACCGACTTCAATTATAAACTCAATTTCCAGACTCAATTTCCTTATCTGAGCACTTATCTAATGTCAGAGATAAAATCCAAATTACAAATTTAAGATAACCATAATAAATCTTAACAATTTTCATATAATCCTTTTTTATTTTTAGTTTCATCCAATAGCTCATATCCATCTCCTATGTTTCTCATTATCACTCTATGCATCTAATCATTTCTCATCATTGTTTCAAGATGAAATACTTCTTCTTAAAGAGTTAAAATCTTATAAATTTGAAGCAATCATTTAAATAGAATAAGTCTCACCCCCGAAGCATGAATCAAACACGCTAATAATTCTCGGATGGTGAGAGGAGTATCGTTACATCTAGGGTGACTATTAATTGCTTCAAATATTTAACTATTTGTACTACTAAGTTGTCTAAAATTATTTTTTTCCATAATTAACTAACTAGAAACATTAACATAAACTAGATACACAAAGTGTGTTAGAGATATCAATGACAACACGTGATCCATGTGAAAGACACCCCTCATGAAATCAATCAGATCCTAAAATCTCTCCATGATTATAGAAACACATGAGATCCATGATTATAGGAACACATGAGAAACACATGGTGCATGAATCTCATAAGTCTCATGTGTTCCTATAATCATGAAAAGATTTTAGGATCTGATTGATTTCATGAGGAGTGTATTTCACATGGATCACGTGTTGTCATTGATATCTCTAACAAAGTGCACGTTGATGAGATAATTACAATTGATAAGTATTTATAAATTATGGGACATTGAGAAGCTGCATAATCGTTTTTTAACAGATTATTAATTTTAAGCGTGTATTGCGCTATTTTACCGCCTTTTACTCAAAATAATCGTTTAAGCATAATATAAAATAAAAAAAATTAGCACTAATAAATATTATTTTTATCTCAAAGTTTAGATGAAACAATTGAGCTTGGAAGCTCCTTTAGCTAAACTATTTTATTAGGGGTGAAAACGAACTGAATAATTAACAAATAGTTCATTAAATATTTGTCCGGTTATTCCATCGGATTCGAATCGTGTGATCATTTAAGTATAAATAAATATTTTTACTATTCACAATTTAAACGAATTGAATCTGAACATTCTAGTATTCGATTCGATAGTTTGATAAACTATTCAATTAATATATATGCATTTAAATCCTTATAACTATATAATATTATATACATACAGTTATATTTTTACTTCTATTACTTCTTTATACTTTTGTAATTATTATATTTTAGAAGATTTTATGCAAAATATAAAATAATGAAATGTTCTAAAAAATCAAAAAACCCTAGCTAAAATCAATCACTCTCTCAACTCTCTCTTTCTTTCATCCCCCGTCTCGACCCTCCTCCTCTCCTCTCTCCCCTGCACACCAAATTTCCTATTATTTCTCTCTGAAGCACCAACCATTTTGAATTATCTACGAGTGCGCAATGTAATATTTTGTGTATGATTTGATCGCATGTGAATTGCAAACTGAAAAATGGATGTACTTGAGTTTATTCAGATTTATAACGTTTTAATTTAAGTTTGTTGCAATTTTGCAAATCTCGATTGCGGTTCCATGCATGCACCTGAGATTTAGTCTGTTTGGTTGTCGTAACTGGCCGTAATTCGTAGTTGTAATTAGTAAAGTCTTTTACAATTGTAAATGAGTTACATGTATGTAAATTTTATGGTGTTTGGTTGGTAATATAAAATTGCAAAGTGGGAAAGTGTATTGAACTTTACGGTGTTTGGTTGTCGTAATGTATAAGTTGTAAGTGAAAAAGTTGACCACAAAATTAACTATTTGGTGATTTTAAAAGTTTTAATACTGCAAATAAATATTAAAAAAGTTAAATATTAAAAAATTTAATATTATATAAAAAAATAATACAAATTTGTATGACCACAAAATTAACTGTAACTAGGTTGTAAGTGAGTGGTAACTGGGTTGCAAGTGAGTATTAGTTAAGTTACGTAAGTCTTTTACGAATTACGGTCCAAACAAACGCCGTAGTTGTAACTGGGTAGTAAGTCATTTACGAATTACGGAGTTTTACGCGAAACAAAACTGCCCGTATGGGTAGCTTGGGTTGGAATGGGGATTATTATTATTTTAATTTTGTTTAGAAAGTAAGAATGCTTTTTTAGTTGATCAAGCTAACTGACTAGTTCTATGGGTATTGTTGGTTGCTTAAATAATTTATATTGTAATTGATTCACAATATTAATAATCTTATAATTGATTCACAATGGGGCTGTTTGGTTGCAAGGAAGTGGGCGGAAGTAAGGAAATATGGAAATATAATTGCTCACTTTCCTATCTATCCAAACACCGGAAAAGGAAAATAAGAAAACCTCTTTTCCTTTTATCTTTTCTCTTTTACACAACCATTTCCTCACCTCCAAAGTGCTACAGTTAATTTTGTGGTCATGTAAATCTCATTTGTAAAAAATTATAGCACAAAACAGTTAATTTTTTGATTATGTAAATCTCACTTATATTTTAATTACAGTTATTTTTTATTTTTCTTAATTAATTTTTATTTAATATTATTTTACGGTCAGCTTTGTGGTCAACTTTTCCACTTACACTTTCGCATTACCATCCAAACACCGGAAAAGACAAAATATTTTTCAAATCACACTTCCCAACAACATCCAAACACCGGAAAACTTACTAACCAATTCCCAAGTTCCAAAGGAAATTATTACTACTTCCTCAATTCCTCACTTCCTCACTTCCACCCTTAACCAAACAGGCCCAATATTAATAGACTGAAGCACTACTTGTTTCATACTCTATCAATGAACTTTTCGGTCACTTTTAAGCTCATCCAACTCTATTGTATGCTACTTGTGTTGTAAATAGATAGACATAGAGTTTGCAGGTTCGTTGCTCTCCAATCAAGTCTTGTTGAACTTATATAATTGTCTCTAATTCTTACAAGTTTGAAGATGCAACTACATATCCTTTGGTTATTAAATAGGTGTACATTAGGCAAATCAATCACCACATGCATATTGCATTTTCTACTCTAGTTTCAAAATTATTATTTTTACATTAATTTGTATTCAAATTATTGCATGTTTTGCTCATTTTCTTTCAATTTGGAACTTGTCTTTTTTTTTATTGTTTAGGAATGTCAACTCCAGCACAAGGTTCTCCAGAAAATCATCAAATTACCACCTCCATGTCTGATTACCTAACGAAAGATAGTGTAGAGGAATCAAATCCCCTCGAAGACAATAGAACAAGGAAAAGGACGTCTCAGATAATTTTGAAAAGGTGGATACCCGAATATAGGCCTGAGGCATCAATGTAAGCATTGCAGGCATTTTTTTTTTAAGATCTAAAAAAATGGCACAACCACTCATTAAAGAATCACTTGAACACGTGTCTTCAAAAGAAGTTGTATGATTAAAAGCAAAGATTGCTTAACTTTCAACGAGAAGTATTTAGTTTGGATGAGAGAGTTTTCGGTCCACTTTTGTTACCAACTAGCGGGTATGTTTTATCCTTTGAAAACATGATAAGCAGTGGCTCATTGGATTATGATGCATGAGCATCCATTCACTACATGTGAGGAGGAGGGTTTTATTTATATGATGAAAATCGCAATTTTTGAGTATGAGAAATCGGTCGGAAGACTGTAAAGGATGATTGTATGATAATATATGATAGAGAAAAGAATAAATTGAAAGAAGTGTTGAAAGGTGTAACGAGAATAAGTTTAACTACTAATCGTTGAAAGTCCCAAAATCAGAAAATTGAATATATGGTGATCAGTAGACATTTCGTTGACAATGATTGGAGTTTGCGAGAGAGGTTCTTAGCTTTGTTCATGGGACTCCTCCTTGACGTGGTGTTGACATAGTTAATACAATGCACAAATATTTAAAAGATTAGGAAACTGAAAATAAAGTATTTACAGTATCAGTGGATAATATTTCTTATAATGATGTTTGCTTAAGAATTTTGAAGAAAAACTTATCTCGAAATAGAAAGCTTGTTTGTAGTGGCAAGATATTTCAAGTGAGATGTTGTGCGCATATTCTTAATTTGCTTGTGCAAGACAGAATTAATGTAATTGAGTCTATCATTAAAAATGTACGAGAGAGTGTAAACTACATCAATCATAGTGAAACACGACTTAAATCATTCTCAGAGGTTGTCCAACAGTATAATATGAATAAATGAATTGTTATATATTTAAGTTTTTTTATATAAATAGTTTGTGCTTTATATAAATTGTGTTTTTATAATGTTTACTTGTTTTAAAACTCCAGCTTGGTCAGAAAAAGATGTTTATTGATGTGCCTACTCAGTGGAACTCCACATTTTTTATGTTAAAAGTTGCCTTGAAATTTGAAGATGTATTTCCAATGTACAAGGAATGAGATCCTAATCATGAATGCATGCCAGAGCTTGAGGAGTGGGATAAGCTGGAAAAAAGTTTGCAAGGTGCTAAAGTTTTTAATGCGGCAACTAATCTTATTCAGGTAGTGAATATCCTACCTCTAACTTGTACCTTGGTGAGGTTTATAGGATTAAAGAAGTGTTGGATGATGCAATTCGTGATGATGATTTCTTTTTTTGAAGAAATGTCATAAAAGATGAAGGAAAAGTTTGATAAATACTGGGGAGAGTGCAACTTGCTAATGGCTGTAGCTTCTGTTATGGATCTGAGAGTGAAAATGGGTGTTGTCGAGTATTGTTATCTAAAGATTTATGAACAAGCCCAAACTCAGATTTATATACACAATATGAAAGATGCTTTGCAAGAAATATTTAAGGAGCATGTTGAAATGTATAATGTTAATGATTACTCTGTAGATGGAGAAGGCAACTCTGTTGAAGGATCCTGCAGTGGCAACCATTGGAAGGTGCAAGTTCTGGATGGAGCAAGATATTTAGTTTTGTAAGAAACAAAGATAACATCCATGCTTCTAAATCAGAGCTGGAAACCTATTTGGAAGAGCATGTGTACATCTGTGATATAAGTATCATGTCTTGGTTTCATGCATTGGATTGGTGAAAAACTAATCAGCTGAAGTACTGAGTTCTATCGAGAATGCCGGCTGACATCCTTGCTGTTCCAATATCCACTGTGGCATCAGAATCTACTTTTAGTACTGGTGGAAGGGTAATGGATCCCTATCGAGCAAATTTGGCCCCAGAAACTATTCAGGCATTGATTTGTGGAGGAGATTGGATGCGTAAAGCCCATGGTATAAAGAAAAAAAGAGAGGTAAATTAGCTTTTAAATTTGTTTTTGTATAATGCAGGTTGGAAGTGAACTAAAAGAAATTGAGGTTATGTCATCAGATTCTTGATTAGAGATTCAGAAGTAATTTGCATTCTCAGAGCAATAGAACTCTAAAAATTAATTTATATGTTTGGTTGATAATATGGTTGGTGTACTGCAGGAAGCTTTGCCTTTTTGGTTGCATTTGGGACATGTTAATAATTAGGGTTTTCTAATGTTACATGGTTCTTTTGCTATTTCATAGTCCAATATCCTCCTTTCTGTTGCATTTGGGGTCTTTGTTTTTTTTTAGGCTTCTTGTTTGTCTGAATTTTCTATGCTGTAATTAGCTGGTTATTTTCACATTTGTTGCTGATCTTTGCATGTGTTCTACAAAACTGCAACCTGTTCACTAGTAATGTTATAAAATTCACATTTTGATGCTCATCTTGTTTAATTACTTCAAAGTGTTTCAATCTTTCTAATTTATAGCTTATCTTTTTTTTTTTTTTTTGCAACTTTGCTTCAATAAACTAACATGTACTAATTCAGTCAAGGCTACTGAAAAAGCTCAATGTGCTGGCCTTACCTTTAAGGCTGCAACCTTAAGAGATTTGAGTGAACTAACTGAAGGATTTGAGGCACCATCATATGGCAGACTGCGTGGCATGCGTGCGCCCATTAGAAAGGAGCACCACTGCCCATTGCGCCTTTGCGCCATTGGGGGGTCTACATCGTCGAACATCACCCACACATACGAATAAGTTCGGGGCATGCCTCTGATACCACTTGAAGGATTTGGGACACCATCCCAAAAGACTAGACTTCTAGGTGGAGTTACCTAAATCCTTATATATCCAAGACCATCCCCTCATCTAGCCCGATGTCGGACTATTTGTTCAACCCAAATCCCAACACTAACAACACCATATTTGACTTTCAATAGGTTTTTTAGTTCGATGATCTCTATGAAGCTAGCTCAGCATATGAAATGCCTTTATTAAATGTGCATGCAAAGTTGATATTTTCTCTGAATTTGTGAGCCGTATGGTCTTTCTCATCATAGTGTATGTTTTTGACAGAAAATCAGTTGGAGTGATTTTTCTCTCTGGGTTGTGACAATTTTCCTCTCCATTAAGGAAAATGCTCAGAAAAATTCACAGGGTAAGGCTGGGCTTTTTCACTGATGATTTCTGATTTTTATCAGATTTTTATTTTGATCTCTTCTTGCCAAACGCTAATCAGTTCCGAGACTGACTTGTCCAGAGGTGGCAAACAAGTCGGATCATACATGAAGATCCAAGACCCACCAATCTATTAGGCGCCTGTCCAAAATTTGAATCCTATAATAATGGACAACTTTTATTAAAAAAGGCTTTCTTTTAAAAATATTTACAAAAACTGACTCCTCTCTAAAATAATTTCAAAAACCGACCTCTTACACGTCACATCAGCGTCACGTCGGCCAACGGTCGACTCGGGACGCCAGCGTGACGTGATGTGCTATCAGAGGTGTTCTCGTAGAAGTGCGACCTTTTCAAGGCCGCACAACTTCCCTTGACTAATTTTAAAAAAAAAAAAAAATGGAATGAAAGTGGGCAAGGCTGTCCTTCAGTTTAAAAAAAAAAAAATGAGGATGAGTTTAAAAAAAAAATGAATATCTCATCTTCATTTTTTTTTAAAATTGAAGGGAATGAAGTGCAGTTTTAAAAAAAATGAAGATGAGATCATCTTGTTTTCTTAATAAATTGGTTAAACCTTGTCAAGGATGCACTTTTGTGAGAACGCCTCCTACAACGCAACATGTCACGCTGGTGTTCTGAGTGACCAACATGACGTATTAGAGGTCAATTTTGAAATTATTTTGGAGAGGAGTCGGTTTTTATAAATATTTTTAAAAAATAGCTTTTTTAAAAAAATTTGTCCAATAACAATTTATCGAACTCTTGGGCTTATGTAAATTCAATTGTCTTTCCAAACGTGCCAATTTTCACTGAGAGTCAAGATAGAAACTGACAATTATTTCTTGAAGCTTGCACTCATTTTGTTGTTTTTTTTACCTTTAAGAAATATTAGACATATTTAAATATGAAAAAAAATAAGTTCTAGGCATTACTTATGTAATAATTGTTTTTTATTTGTGTGTGCATAGTTTATGAACTGAAAACAGTAGCATATTTCATCATTGTTTTCTTCAGGAGAAAAAAAAAAAAAAATCTTAATATTGCACAAGATGATCCTCATATTTCCTCATCATGAATCTCTGCATAATCAAAATTGCACCCAAGTGAAGTAACAAGAAAGGCATGATAACATGTGTTGGCACCCATTGCAACTGTTTGATATAAACCAATGTGTACATAATTACATATTTCAAAAGGATAACCTCGGTTCCTCACATCACACAAGCAAACTGCCATACCCCATTTACCATAATTTGCAGTAATTTGAAATTCGAATCAATTGTGGCAATTTGCTAATAGTAGCAGATTCACTGATCAACTCGGGGGTTCGATTGAGTCCAGCCAAGAGTTTGCCATGACAACTGAGCTGATGAAGCTCTGAGGACCCTCAGAGAAAATCTGCATCAGTTAAAACAATAATAATCACGTCAACCGAGAACAAATTTGAAGAAATTGCACAACTCAAGTCAAACGCGCGCAAAAACTGTAACAAAGATGCAAAATTATAATCTGAGAAGGCTTATAGTTCTTTTCTCTGTGGTTCCAGGACAAAAGGCATTGAGGTTCCTGATTATGTTCCAGGGGACAAGAAAATAGGCATGAGGGAAATCATTAATCTAAAAACTGGCAACAATTTCACGGAAGAAAACCAAAACGATAACTTCTTGAGCACAATCTAAAAGTAACAGAGAAACAGGTTTCAATTTTGTCAAAGAACAGAAACAGATTACACGTTTAATCCATTGAAAGTAGTAATTCCAACCGTTTGTGGAAAACAAAAACGAGGAATGAAAAGCATAGTTCAAATGGTAAAAAAACTTCAGGATTAATTCAGAAAAAGCTAGAATAACAGAACTGCAAACTAGTATGAGAAGACATGAGTTTCTTGTTATAATCTAACGAGGAAAGTAGCGCACAAGAGAAATTCAATAAAAACAATAGATAGCAACATCAAAAAAAAATAAAAGAAAAGAAGAAATAATGAGTTCACAACCTACAAATAGAAGATCTGAATATTTTTATTTAAATAATTCATGAATTTCACTAATCTCTAATAATCATGAACAAACGGATCGGTGCAGGATACTTTAGGAAACAATTCACCTGCCATATTTGGAAGGAAACAAAAGTCAATGCTAAAAAAATATTAGTTTAAAAAATGGGCTCTCTCCGTTATTTGCTTTGAGAAAGAAAGAAGCTAAATATTTGTAATAAAACTAGTTTATCAAAATTCTCCAATTCTCCAGAAAAGAGACTCATTTCTTTCTCCAGCCAGAAAATTATTAAAAGAAACGTACAATCTCTTGAAAACTACAACGGGGAACAGAAAAAAAAGACGGATTTTTTTTTTTTTTAATTTCTGCCATTCTCAGATGAACCAAAACAAGAAAAATAGACAATTTCCTTCACGCTGATGGGGGAATAGAGAAATTTTCACCGGCAACCAACAGCGTGTGAATGCGCATTTAGAACTGCAATCTATCAACATGTATTCCCTACAAAGTGTAAAAATGTCATACCCTTGTTAGAGATCTCCCCGGCAAGCTGTACTGAATTCGGCAATATGGATACTTTGGGCTGTTAAGCTGCAGAAAAAATGTTGCAACCTCACGCTGCCATCCTGGCCTCCTCAGAATCGGGAATAACAACATCAAGCCGCATCATCGGTCGATAGGCATCTGGTATCTCTGCACCAGCCTGCACACAAACCTCCACCACTGCCGGAGCCTTACCGTAGTACCTCTTGAGGGCCCCACTCAATGGAGGCCCTCTGGGTCCCTGACATGATATACGTAGTTTGGAGGGACCACCTCGTCCAATGTGGCATCCTGCCAGCCATGCTTCCCATCCCGCCACTGGTGCTTGAATGCGCCACATAGCTTCGCATTGTGGCCCACGGCCCCACATGAACCTCTGAGCAGTACCCACATGCCTTCACGGTGTACTTCCTCATTAATTGTTTTACTCCGCGCCTCACAGTGCTGTATGCCTTTAATGTCCTCTCAGCAAGCTTTCTCTCGTCTTCTGGTGGCGATGGCAGTGGCCACCGAGCACCAGCAGGGTCGAGCTCTGCAAGTACGGCTTCAGCAGCTGCTCGGTCAGAAATCTTTGGTTCATCAACGAAATCACCTCGGTCAATGATCTTCTTGCCAAGCATCCGGATGGGAGTAGTGCGGCGGCGAGAAGGGTATTCGGGTAGGTCAACACCTGCTTGGATGCAGAGCTCAACGACAGCAGGGATACGATCATAGTTGAAGCGGGTTTCATGCTTAATGCGGTGGCCAAAGGGGTCGTAGAGGTGATATGATTCAATTGGGAGAAGAATGTCATCAATGGAGCCTCGAACCCACAAGTGGTGGCTACGGCGGTTGACATTGCCAGGACCATGGCAGTCTTGGATGCGGTGGCCTACATGACCAACATGGATTTCTGGGCAGTTGCTGAAGTAGGGAAGAAAAAGCTTATCATAATATAGAGAGACAACAGTTGAAACTAAAATGCGGTCTCCACGGTACTTTTGGGTAAAAGTTTCAGATCTTTTTGTTAGATAATTTCAAAAGCCTTCTGCCCCAAACGTGAGAGAATAAAAGCCAAAAGCTGCAAATTCTGGTAACATATAGTTGCATATCCCTTGAAAGAAATTCTAATAGGCAAAAAAATAACTAAAAAAAATATCCAAACAGTACAGAACATGCCTATTTAGTAAAAGATATAAACAATGTTTAAAATATTGAACAGACTTGCAAACAAGCAATTCACTCGTAAATCTAAGAGATGCTTACTTCATAAAATAGGAACGTACAGCTTGTAAAGAAAAGGAGAATTAATAGACAAAAAACATGGGATGAGTTGGCACTGAACCTCCATGAGATGCAAGAGGTTCCAAGTTCAAGTTTGCTTGGAAGCATTGAATTTTGATTATTTAATAATTTATATAATTATATCTCCAAACAGACAGAGAAAAAGGTAAACATCTTATCCCCTTGAACACAACATCCCACATCAAACTGCTGAAAATGTTTCACTTGAAATACAGATGAAAATTCCTTTTGAAATAATTCATGCTTCAACTAGACTTCTTCCTACATTATTGAATGCCTTAACATCAGGGAAAGGTAATATAAACAACAAACAGGTCCCAGAGCCCATCTAAGGAGGGTTGAGGGTTATTGGTCAGTTCTAAAGATTAAGACAAAGATATCTTAAATAAACTGGAATTGATGTTCAAGGAATTACTTGAAAAAGGCCTGATGTGACATCATCAACACCATCAATAGGATCCATGGGCAAAAAATAAGAACGATTTACCCCAAATAGCTGGGACAAAGCTTCACAGTTATGTCTTGTGATGGCATAATAGAAAATATAATGTCAAAGAGAAGTCATCCATCAACATTACCTACAACCATGGACTGAAACAACAGTCAGGAGCTGAGATAGGCCTTTGATTAGCACTTTCCATGACTCTATAACCTCATAAGCGACAGGAATGAGTTCCGGAGCAAGTAAACCATTCTTTGGTGGCTCTAGAGGCTTCTCTATTCCCATTTCTGCCAGCTTTTTATCTGCCTTGGCAGCTTGTTGCAACTTCTTGAGTGGGATAGGGTAAGGTTTCTTCTTATTCTTAGGCAGTATAGGTGGGAGATCAACATTCTGATGATGGCGCCTTTCATATTTCTTAGTTTTTGATGAATCGTGAATCTCTCGGGACATACTAGCATAAGTTTTGGATATTGTCATTCCAAAATTATAAAGACGTTGATGCCCGACCTGCAACCAAGAAAAAGGGAGCAAGGGGTAAGATTATAGGCCAAAAAACAAACATAAGCTGATAAGCATGTACCTAAGCGTAACCAGCTTCCAGAGAGCCAGTAACTAATATTCCATTAGTAAATTATTTCTCGCTAAGGTAAAAGAAACCCCAAATACAAATGTGACTGAATCAAATAAAGCCACAAATCAACTTATTGTCGAGCAGCTGTAGATGAGGTCAGCCTTAACTAGCTCACAACAGCCCCCCGCGAATTTCTATCCTGTTCCGCTGACCCAATTATGGTGCGTCCCGATCCAGGTCACACAGACCTAATGAACCAAAGAAAAGAATGAAGTGGAGCAATGACTAATTAATTCGCTAAGATATATGTATTTTTCTTTAGAACTTAGCTTTTCTTATTAGACAGTTAGAATTATTTTTTGATTTAGACCTAACAAAACTTGCACTATTGAGTTTAATGCTTCAACATTGAACTTTAATCATTTAAATTTGATACAGATTTTGTTTCCTGTTACAAGGTGAGAATTCCCACAACCCATCCCCACCCCTTTACCACTGAGCACGGAGCTTAATGGCTAATTAAATAGAATTGTTATCCTGGTTTCTTTAATTAAAGCAGTTGTTTTCTGTTTTCTAATTAATTAAGGGCTTTATGATAGATATTAAAAGGTGCAAGCTACTATTATAAAAATTCTTAATTTTACATGTCCTCGAGGTATCTCTGTGCATTGTGTTTGTTCACACATATATATAAATAATCCTCCAAGTGTACCACCAGTCCACATCAATCTGATTAAGCCTGCTCCCTTTGTACTGTGTACCAACTCAAAGTATCATACATCCCCAACCAAAAAAAAAACCACTCGATATCATGAACCAAAGCATGCTACAGATGTGGCAACAGTGGGTTAGATAGTGTTCTCATTCTGATGCTCCACAATTAAATATATCTTTCCAGATAGTTTACCACTTCCATCTGCAACCCTTAAAAGAGTGTAAAATGATATGGATAATACTCAACTCAATCCTTCCCCTTCTTTTTATATTGATTAATAAGTACATCTCATAGATGCCCATACAGAATAGGGATAGAAAATATATCCTCTTTCTAGAGATATCATGCTCAAAAATGAGTGTAGCAGAGATGCGCATGCTTCGTTGGATGTGTGGTAACACGAGGAGAGATAAGGTGAGAAATGAGGATATTCGTATTAAGATAGACGTAGCCTCTCTAAAAGAGAAGATGAGAGAAAACTGCCTATGATGGTTTGGTCATGTGCGACGTAGACCTACGGATGCGCCAGTTCGGCGAGTAGAGTGTATCAAATTAGGGCATGTTAAAAGAGCGCAAGGGAGACGAAGAAAACATGGATGAAGGTAATACGACAAGATATAGAGGTTAGAGGTCTTAGTGAAGGCATATTGCTAGATAGGAATGAGTGGAGAAAGCTGATCCATATGCCCGATCTGGCGTAATTCTTTTTTGTTCATATAGCCTACCCCAAACACTTGGGACAAATGGCTTAGTTGTTGTTGTTTGTTGTTGTAATCCAAAATCAGATAAATATAGAAAGCCTGTGTGTCGAGGTGCTACATACTTATGATACAGAAAGGCAAATTGCCAATAACCTTGAGAATCCAAACACATTTATGATCTGAACCAAAAATGCCTACAGAAAATAATTTTTTTTCCTATCTACAAATCAAGTGTAACACAAAATAACGGTTTTGAATGAGAAGTTGATTAGATCTATGTGTTTTGTGGTGCGCATATCATGATTAATTGTTTTGATTCTTGATCTGTTTGGCAACACCACTGGTCAAATATATTTAGCACTAAAAGGCTCCATCTAGTTACACTTAACTTTAAGAATCACATCGACGTGTTAGGAGCAAGTAGTTAAAGGGCACTGTTCAAAAATACAAGTTTTGTTCATCAGTCTCCAAAGATTGTCGTGTAGGATCGACATCAGTTTGCAGATTTTTCAATAGATATTTTTCTTTTTTTTTTCTCTCATTCAAACTCACAATTTTCTATCAACTGTGAATTTGTGATGGGGTATTAAATAGTATTAGAAACACTAGGATTATGTAATACTAATTATATTAAGAGTTCGAGTTTTCTTATTTATGTAATTGTAGTGGCTATATATATGGGCATCGCCCTCATCAATAACATATAAAAATCCAGTTTCTTCAATTGATTTAACAGGCACTTTATTGTGACATGGAAATTATTGGTTCAAGATTTGAGGAGTGCAAAATAAAAGTGAAAGTTCCTTTCCCTAAAAAGGGGAGAATGTGGGGTACCCAACTGTATGCATAAAAAAAAACTTTAAATATCGTATCTCATGTTGGAATGAGCCAAACTTATCAACATTTCTCAGATTCATATCCAAAATGCTCACATGAGATCAAGCTATAGATTTTTGAACCTGGCCAATTGTCGATTTGTAGTCCTTCACCTTGTTCGCTTGAAGTGGACAGTAACCAAGATTGATAAAAAATAGAGATGTAATATCAAACTTGTAAATAAATATTCATGCATTGAAATTGTACCTCTTGATTACCTGCAAATAAAACCTGATTTTCCTCTGTTTTCTTGCTCTGAAATTTTGTACACGATTTCAACGCTTCAAACAGTGCGTGATTTGAACTCCTGATGAGTAAGATATGGTCCGAACAAAATAGTTTGCTGATGGCTGAATTTTCCTCGCGCGAATCTCTCTTTTTTGAGTAAAAGAAATTTGTTTGTGGAAGATTAGAAGAGAAAAAAAGATATATTTATGATAAACCAATTAAGACATCTCACCACTAATCGAGATTTAATAGGACATTCCACCACTATTAGAAATTAGGATTTAAAATCCACAGCCAACTTCAAAGAAAATAGCAAATTTTCATTGTTCATATTCATTGAAAAAGTGAATTCATGAGGGCTTTTATATAAGCTACAAAATTGTATCTTCTACTGGTGTTGGGATTACATAATCCTAATCCTAAAAGAAATTAAAAGTCTAAAAGAAAGAAAAAATACATAAAAAAAAAACTAGAGTCCTATTACAACTTCAGTTACTAAAAATAAAAAATACAAGAAATATAAATTAGAAATCCTAATGCTAGTAGAACGACTGGATTCATGTTGAGTTGGCGCGTCTTCTCTAACGGTGAAAGATTTGTCATATATTCGTTCCATTGTCTGCATCAGGTGCTCGATGAAGAAAGATGCTGGATCTAAGTGTAACAAGGTATCGTCACAGTTAACCAAGGAGACAGAGTAATCCTGAAAGGAACGAAGTGTGAAAAATTATACAAGTTGAAGGAAGAAAACTCAGTTCGAGGTAGAGTTTCAGGGATCAGATTGGAAGGGAGCTCATCGCGAGGTGGAGCTTTAAGAAAGACGGCAACGGAATGTGAACCGGGTTAAGGTGTTGCAGGAAGTAGAGAGTGCATTCGAGCAAGGCCCGAGATGGCCCAGCCATGGCGGTAAATTAGCCAAATGCCCCGGAGAGAGGAGGCAAGAGTAAAAGGCTTCACTATACGACTACATTCAAGGAAAAAATTAAGGTAGTAATCCAAAATCTCAAAGAGGTTTTGCTAAAAGATTGAAAAACAAGTTAAGATAAAAATTGTTAAGATTTTGTCTTGTTTTCAAGAGGAGATGATGGTCCAAGAAGATTCTATTCGATTGGAGAAGATGATGGCTTGAAGCAAAAGAAACAGATCAAGGTGGAACAGACTAGTCGATCAGACATGATACAAAGATGAAAATTATACAGTAGTCGACTAATAAGTTCTATTAGTCGACTAATGGAAGGGATTAGTCGACGAGTCTGCACGACAAGTCGACTATCAAGGCGTTTCTAAAGCATGAGCAGTTTTCTTTTCAGGCGCGTGCAGGTTTCCTTTTCTGGAGTACGAATAGGATTCAGACTACGTTCAATGAAGATTTGTTTCTAAAAATTGAAGGGTCTAAAACTGCTATACCAAGGAGATCAACTCCTAATAAGATTAATCAAAATTCTTCTAGCATCCAATGATCAAGGTCACCTCATAATCTAAATAATAGTTGTATTGTAAAATACTATAAATAAAAGTCGTAACCCGACATTGTATAGTGTGGAGAAGATGGAGAACACCAACAAAGTCAAGAAAGAGAGAAGCAAGGTGAAGGTGCATAGAGGAATTGTATATTATAGATTCAAGGAGAAGGTGAATACTCTTGTAGGATCAAGAGGAAGGTTAGATCTCTTTTGATCAAGTTTATTAATAAATCTCTCTCAAGTTATCTCCCTGTGGATGTTAGCCAAGTTTGGATCGAATCACGTTAAATCCTCGTGTTTGTTAATACTCTTTTGTCTAGGTATAGATAATTTGTTTTACAACAGTTTTCCTTTTGCAAGTATTTTCATATTACCAAATTCCGCAAACATCGATCCCGGGAGTAACAATTGGTATCATAGCATGCCGACTTTGTCTCGCAACAACACAGATAACCCTGAGTCTGAATTACCATTCGAGAACCCTTAGTAGAATCTTCATTGAACCTAGTTTTACAATCTTCCAAATTTGATTATCAATAAAGAGCTTTTAGAGAACGAGATATTTGTTGTTATTAGAAATTTATCAAGTTATAAAGCAAGTTTGGTTTGATGAAATATTAGACTATTATATGAGTGTGTTGGTTATCTATAGATTTTTTTTTCAAGTCATGATTATCTTGAAAATATGTAATGGAATTTGAAGCTTACTGCTGAAGTAAAGTTGTCCCCTTTGAATTAGATTTTCTTTCTAGCATTTATTTGCTTATGTTTTGGCTTTTGTTGTTTCATATATATAGCTAGGGAGCATAAATATGTGATATTTGAGGCAGCACAAATAACATCAGTGTCATCCAATAACGTAACACTAAAAGCATGCAATACTACTAAGCTTAATCCATCATATATGTTAAAAGGACTAGGAAACTTCCTATCAGTGTTTTAAATGTCGGATATTGGGGAAATGTCGGATGTCGTAATCGGATGTCGGATTTTGAATTTTGGAGATATTTCGGGGACATCTGCTAAATTTCGGACATCATGACGGACAACAAATATATGTCCAATACATACACAACTTATGCAAAACTACATAAATATGTTTAGGATAGGTATACTTACCTTAACATTTTGCATACACTCACTAACTTATTGTAGAAATTTCTCAATTGCTCCAACTTCCAAGACCAATCAACAAATTGGGTCTTTCTCAAGATGTCGGCCGATATTTTCTCGAAATGTCGGCCGACATATCGGATTTTTTCCGAAATATTAGCCGACATTTTTCAAAACGCCATTTCAAATGAGGGTGGGAATGTCGTGACGGTGAGGGTTTGAAACGAAATGTCGGCCGACATTTCGGAAATGTCGGCCGACATTTAAAACACTGCTTCCTATCAATGAAGTCAAGCACAAGAAATCTGGAGAAAAGAAGCTTTGTTCCGTCTTGTGGTTTTCTTTTCTAAGACAAAGATGCACAATGGAAAATCTATCTAGACACACTTTGATCTACTTGGACTCTCCTTGGGAGATTTTCTAAGCTAATTAATCTCAAACATCCTGACGTGTCGTATTGGCTACATAATTGTAGAAACATTGCCAATCTCAGGGGATCTAGCATAAGTTAGCCACCAAACTATTCTTCAGAAATTCCAGAGGTTGAGAGATTTTTGTTATTTCACATAATGGTGGTGAACACTCAATATGATCCAATATCTAACCACTGTATAGAGTCTGTATGATCACTCACTGCAAAAAGTCTATTGAACATTTGTCAATAACAACCTGCTTTCATTTGGTGACCTGATATCTGCTCATAACTTGCTTTGCAGTCTTCTCGATAACAAATCTCCTGTGCTATAAAATTTGCACTACCATTCAGTCTAAACTTCATTTACTACCATATTCATTGTTCCAACTCTCACAAAATATTCCCAGAATTTAGATCTATACAAACAACATTCTATCCATGAAAGTTCCCATGCCAGTTGCCTTTTCTTTTATTTGGTTGGTCTAAACCAATCAAGCTCAATCAAGAAGAAAAGGTTGCACGAGTCTTTACATTCGAGAGGTGTTAGCATGACTACAATTAGTTTTGCTCATTGTCCTGCCTCCACCTACTGACCCTTCTTAGAGACTGCAGAATTGCAGACCTGGACTTTCTCATCCTGCTCTTGTATTAAGATGTGGAGCTCGTCCTTTCTGTTTTGAATCTGAGACCCATCTCTCATGAAAGTTTCATTGCCTTATATACCTTGTTAAAAGAATTCAATGAATCCCACTTAAGCATTATTTTCTTCACTTTTAGTGATTGGAATCCATTTGTAGGAAAATTTCAATATCCAAATATCAACAAATAATCCTTAATCCCACTTGTCGTGGTCAACAAATTATAAAAAAATGACTTCCCATTTACCACTATCTATCTTATCTTTTAGTAGACCTTATTAGTTCCATCTATCAATAAATTCAGGCTTCCCAAATTCTCAAACGACTTCCTGTTGTTACTCCTGAAAATTAATGCTGCTGGTCTCTATCACAGTACTCCAACACAATCACAATTGCCACACTGCTTATTATTACTGTAGGCTCATTGGTTCAAGCTTTTAACACATTCTCCTCATTCTTGAAATAAACTCCGTAACCCAGAAAGCTATTTGATGCAATTGTACTCTTTTCTCATCCAATGTTCTATAAGTTGAATTCCTTTGTAAATGGGAAATCCAAAAAAAAGCAAAAAAAAAAAGAAAATTTCCAGATGTTCTCACAAGATACAGGGGAAAAACTGGAATAGGAAAATAAATGGAGAAAGTGAAGTGAGCTCAAATTTTCAAACTCTCGACCTGCTACATCGAATTTCTCGTCCTGCTACGTGAACACTGATGCTCAGATACGCTCGGGCGTTATAGCCGTTGGCGGGAGGGAAGACTTGTGAATCAAGTGAGAGGTAATGGGTCAGGTCGGGTTGCCAGCAGGGTTAACCCAACAATTACCTTTCATTCGTTTGCTGAGAAGAGTGGACCGAGCAATGGGCGGGCTCATGATGAAAAGCCCAAACATCCAAAACCGATTCCAAATATATCCGTTGTGTTCCCCAAGCTGAGTTCGACTATAAATAGTGATGTGTAATCTTTTCTTTACTTTTTTATGCCGAATTTAGGAAATTTTATCCTAGCGAGAATTCGCGCTTCTAAGAGAGATTGGGCCTCTCAAAGTTGCCTTAATTTCCTAATTGAAACCATAGATTCCGTAATGAGCTGCAAGTTCTCCTTGATTTCATCTGATTTCAGGTCGAGATGGCGCCCAAGAATCCGCACCGCTTCACTCCGGTGATCATTGAGGCAGCGTCGGCATCAATGGTATCATAGCATCAGCTCGCTGACGAGCTCGGGGAGGTCGGCTACGATCCTGAAGAGGAGGTCAACATAGTTAGATCATCTGCACGTTCTAGTAACCGTGTTGGCCTTGATCCGAAGACTCCAGCGAATCCGCGAGGTCGATCGGTGACGGCTGGAACCCTCAAAAAGACCGACATTTTGACCCCCTTTTACGAGACATTGTGAGAAGCTAGACTCTCAGTTCCGAGCTTTTGAAGAGAGGTGTGACCTTCGTGCTCGAGTATTCGTGGATCAGATGCAGATGAAGGTAGATGACCATTGGGACAGGATGATCGGGATGTTTGAGAGGTGGACCAAGGGCGGTTGCTCTCAGGTGAAGGGGAAGAGAGCCAACGGTGAGGAGAAGGCTCTACCCCCCTGAGACACCCAAGGTCAGTCCCAAGTATGTGATTCTTACCCAGGCTACTGCCACGCAAGCAACCCCAGTGAGCTTGACGGAGGGGGCCCTTGGGGAACTCGTGGCCACAAATCCTCTCCCTCTCGTGGACATGGGTAAGACTTTCTCTCCCCAAAACCCAAAAGTGAAGTTGTAACACCCCGCTCCTGGAATACGTACTTAGTTGCGTATCCAGATTTTTCGATCGTATTTTTCGATTTACTTCCTGTATTTGTTTTTCTTTATGAATTAATTATGTGATTGTTTTGCCTTGGATTGGGATTCGTGAACTCGGAGTCAGCCCTAGTCTGAACCGGAGGACCGATCCTAGAGTATTGCTCGATTTAGACTTTCTGGTATTCCGATTTGACCGATTTCAGTTTTAAACATCTTTTTCTAATATTTTAGATTTTTCATGATTTCTGAAATTTTCCTGAATTAAATTGTAAATCTTCGAAACTGGTGTCTGCCAGTATCACTGGTTGATTCCAGAAATTTTAGTTTACAATTGGAATCAAATTTCTGGATTCCGCTTTCATAGAATTATATTTTCTCCTTTCTGGCATTTTCTGAGATTTTTCAGATTTTATCAAAAATCCGGCCAACCCGGTGTAGACCGATATTGACGGATGACTTTATGATTTTTATTTTGAAAATGGGATTTTATTTCTGAAAACCGATTTCGCCAAAAATCTTTATATAATATTTATTATTTTTGAGAATTTTTGAGAAGCTTTCCAAGCTACTTTATTTTTGAACCTTTCCGGAGTTTTCGGTGTTTTCTCAGATACCGGAATAGTATCTAGATATTTTCCACTTTTCTCTCTCCTCGCCAGACGCGAGTTTCACCAACCTAGATTCTGTATTTAATGCAGAGATCCTCTCCATACTGCATTTAATGCATTTCAGATCAACTCCAATCAAGTCAAATCTGACCTTTGTCCTTTCTGTAAACGCAGTATTCGCGTTTTTCCCAAACACGAGTTTTCATCCTCGCGTCTGGGCAATTGCCAGACGCGAGTCTTTGTTGGATGGGGACGCAGCCCATTCCCTTTGAATGAAACGCACGTTTCATTTAATATGAATCCCAATGGCAACCTGTAATTTCTCCAAAACTCCTTTATATATATATATAAACCCCCACTCCTTCTCTCTCTTTCATTAATTTCTTTCCATCTTTCTCTTCCAGCCAACGAGCACAGCATGGTGCTTCCCTTGGCCGGCCATGCTCCATCTCTCCCATCCTTTCCACCCACCATCTCCACCTTTCTTCATCACCAACTCCACCATTCTCCCCTCCATCTCCTCCTCTATTCCAACAACAACAACCACAACACCATCTTCACCACCATCTTCTTCCTCCATCTTTCCATCAAACAATCCATTCTCACCACCAACTTCACCACCTTCCCCACCACCATCTACACCACCTTAGCCACCACGAAACACACCATCTTCTTCTCCTCGTCATTCTCTTTCCAACGGACCTACTCGTCGCTCTCTGAACCACCATTTTCAAAACTCCATTTTCACCAAATGAACTACACTTGCACCCCACAATTTGCTTGAGCTTGGAGCTTTGGTCACCTTCTCCGGCCAACTCCGGCCATCGCCGGTGACCGCCGGCCATCGCCGGCTACCATCCCCCTTCCATTCTTCTTTCCTTCTTTCCTTTCCTTCTTTCTTTTTCTTCCCTCCATTCATTCTTTCTTTCCTTCTCTTTTCTTTCCTTCTTTCTTTTTCCTTTCCTTTGATTCCAAAACCTGCGTCCCTCTCTCCCCATTTCCTGCGTCTCACTCCCTGTCTCCCTCTCTCTTGTCCTGTCTCCCTCTCTTTCACTCTATTGCTAGACGCGGCTCACCCCCGCGTTCAAGCAATTCTTTAACACGATCCTCGCGTTCTTGTATCAACGTGACGCGGAGCTCATACCCGCGTCTACGTTCTTCTCATGTTATAACTTGAACGCGGGTCTCGAACCTCGCGTTTGTGGCATCTACGCGACGCGACTCCCGCGTCTGCGACCCCCACGTCTCTCTCAAACTCGCGCCCCCCTGTACACAATCTCTCTCCCTGTACTCACTCTCTCTCTCTCCGTATACTTCTCTCTCTAGCTCTCACTTTCTCTCTCCTCTCTCTCATTCTCTCTCTCTTGATTTTCTCCTCTATATCTATCACTCTCTTTAACGCGTTTAAGCGTTGGTTACCTGAATTCCGGAGATCAGGGACTTCACAGTATTTTCTGTAGATTTAGGCGAGTGTCCTCGCCTCCATTCGATTTTGCCCTTTTATCGGATCGACTTGTATTTGCATTATGTATCACTTGACAACTGATGTGTTATCATTTACCATGCTACTACTGGACACCTGCTTCTATTATGTTATCTCTTATCACTGGTTCCTTGTTATGACATGACTTACTACCTGTCACCTGCCTGATCACTTGTCATTGGCATGTTGAGACCTTATACCTGTTATGATTAACTCTCTACCCATGATTATCACATTACAGGAATGTAGTACTTGATCTCTTGTTATGAACTCCCGTTATGCTTGTTATGTACTCCTGTTATGACCAGTTATGATACTACTCATTCCCGAAATCTGATAATATTGATAATAAGCTATAAAAAGGATAACTTGCACGGGAATGGGAGGAAGTGATGGGTGCCGGTATGATGCCTTGCTTATGGTAATGGAATACAAAACTGACGATTCGTGTTAGGGGGATTTCAGGCCCCCAGAAGATGCGTGTTAAGGGGATTTAAGGCCCCCAATGGCTGTCCCGGGCGGACGGGAACTACTATAAGTATGAGCTATCAGTTCTTCATCAGCTTCCGATAACCAACCTCGACTTACTTATATATGGATGTATGTGTGTTGAGATGTACACCAGGACACATACCAAGATATATGGGTCGGACGAGTAATAATAATAATAAGATGCCAGCTATGGGTCAATAGTATGCTTTGCCATGTTTGCTTGTATCGGGCTTTACTTCATATTTTCGGTTTTATGATTACTATATTATACCTGCTTGCATCCTGCTTTACCACTCGTGTTCTATTCCACCAGTCTCCTGCTCTTATCACCTTATATCATACATGTTCCCAGCTTGATATCGATTACTGCCTCTCTACTTGTTCCTGTATGCTGATACTCATGACACGATTTTCAATGCATATTTATGACTTGGATTTATTGATACGCATGTGCTTAACTATACTCGCCACCTGGCTTTCGCATCACCACTCGCCGGGGTGTTCTGACTCCTCTAGATCCTCATGTCCAGGTTTTGGAGCTTGGAGCGTGTGGATTCTCCAAGTTGCTGATCAGAGTGGCGCAGCGGTAGCGTGGATCTCCAACAGACCGTCCAGAGCTCCATCCTTTCAGGCCCCCTTGTTCGGCTCTAGAGTTTTCCTGCTGTGACTCGGAGCCTGTCTTTGTACTGTTCATACTTGTATATCCTTGTATTCTCGCAATTGCGCCATATTGGTGATGTAATATTATTGTAATATTGTATCACATCTGGTGATAGCTTTGTAATTGTACTCATATGTTGGAATGTATAATACACCACGCGCTTCCGTACTCTGATTCTTGCCTGTACTGATGCTTAGCGTATATACGTGATGGTATTTCTGACCTGCGTATATACGTCGCAGTGACGTCCCCGTACCCGCGGGATCGGGGCGTTACAGGGTGGTATCAGAGCCCAGGCTCTCGCATCCTCAGTACGTCCAGATGGCAAATTAATGGTAAAGAAATTTGCAGCTGGAATGCATGGATCCCGATTATACAGTTCAACTACAAGTACAGAGTTATCTTTTCTTGATCATCCTTCCTTTGAATCCTAATCCCTTTCATCTTTCCACTGTTTTAGTTTTTCGTAGCCCTTATACCAACTTAAGATATGGATAAACTAGAAAGGTAGCGACTGGTTCTGAATGAAGCTACTATATGATCTCTTCGGCCAACTCCATGGTGCTTGGGTATTCTCAAGATTGATCAACGATCGGGTTATCTTTCAGAAGATGGTATTCGGGTTTTTCTGCGGTTATTCTTTATTCTTGGCTATATTCTTCAGAGTGATTGATGCCTGATCTTCGGAATTCTTAACTATCGGTTCTTATTTATGGTCAGTATTATTCGGCATCGTTCGAAAGACTTATACAGTCGGAAGTGCAGAAGATGTCTATATCCCGATTGTTATTCAGTCAACTTGAGAGCCCTGCCTGTAGTGATTCATATCTTGATTGGTATAATTCCCATCCATGTCCCTTTTGTGTTCATTTTATCCCTTATCGAAATTGCGAGGACGCAATTTTTTGTAAGGTGGATGGAATGTAACACCCTGCTCCTGGAATACGTACTTAGTTGCGTATCCAGATTTTTCGATCGTATTTTTCCATTTACTTCCTGTATTTGTTTTTCTTTATGAATTAATTATGTGATTGTTTTGCCTTGGATTGGGATTCGTGGACTCAGAGTCAGCCCTAGTCTGAACCGGGGGACCAATCCTAAAGTATTACTAGATTTAGACTTTCTGGTATTCCGATTTGACCGATTTCAGTTTTAAACATCGTTTTCTAATATTTTAGATTTTTCATGATTTTCTGGAATTTTCCTGAATTAAATTGTAAATCTTCGAAACTGGTGTCGGCCAGTATCACTGGTTGATTCCAGGAATTTTAGTTTACAATTGGAATCAAATTTCTGGATTCCGCTTTCATAGAATTATATTTTCTCCTTTTCTGGCATTTTCTGAGATTTTTCAGATTTTATTAAAAATCCGGCCAACCCGGTGTAGACCGATATTGACGGATGACTTTATGATTTTTATTTTGAAAATGGGATTTTATTTCTGAAAACCGATTTCGCCAAAAATCTTTATATAATATTTATTATTTTTGAGAATTTTTTAGAAGCTTTCCAAGCTACTTTATTTTTGGACCTTTCCGGAGTTTTCGGTGTTTTCCCAGATACCAGAATAGTATCCACATATTTCACTTTTCTCTCTCCTCGCTAAACGCGAGTTTCACAAACCTGGATTCTGTATTTAATGCAGAGATCTCCATACTGCATTTAATGCATTTCAGATCAACTTCAATCAAGTCAAATCTGACCTTTGTCCTTTCTGTAAACGCAGTATTCGCGTTTTTCCCAAACGCGAGTTTTCATCCTCGCGTCTGGGCAATTGCCAGACGCGAGTCTTTGTTGGATGGGGACGCAGCCCATTCCCTTTGAATGAAACGCACGTTTCATTTAATATGAATCCCAATGGCAACTTGTAATTTCTCCAAAACTCTTTTATATATATAACCCCCACTCCTCTCTTTCATTAATTTCTTTCCATCTTTCTCTTCCAGCCAACGAGCACAGCATGGTGCTTCCCTTGACCGGCCATGCTCCATCTCTCCCATCCTTTCCACCCACCATCTCCACCTTTCTTCACCACCAACTCCTCCACCATTCTCCCCTCCTCCATTCCAACAACAACAACCACAACACCATCTTCACCACCATCTTCTTCCTCCATCTTTCCACCAAACAATCCATTCTCACCACCAACTTCACCACCTTCCCCACCACCATCTACACCACCTTAGCCACCACGAAACACACCATCTTCTTCTCCTCGTCATTCTCTTTCCAACGGACCTACTCGTCGCTCTCCGAACCACCATTTTCAAAACTCCATTTTCACCAAATGAACTACACTTGCACCCCACAATTTGCTTGGGCTTGGAGCTTTGGTCACCTTCTCCGGCAAACTCCGGCCATCGCCGGTGACCGCCGGCCATCGCCGGCTACCATCCCCCTTCCATTCTTCTTTCCTTCTTTCCTTTCCTTCTTTCTTTTTCTTCCCTTCATTCATTCTTTCTTTCCTTCTCTTTACTTTCCTCTTTCTTTTTCCTTTCCTTTGATTCCAAAACCTGCGTCCCTCTCTCCCCATTTCCTGCGTCTCACTCCCTGTCTCCCTCTCTCTTGTCCTGTCTCCCTCTCTTTCACTCTATTGCTAGACGCGGCTCACCCCCGCGTTCAAGCAATTCTTTAACACGATCCTCGCGTTCTTGTATCAACGTGACGCGGAGCTCATACCCGCGTCTACGTTCTTCTCATGTTATAACTTGAACGCGGGTCTCGAACCTCGCGTTTGTGGCATCTACGCGACGCGACTCCCGCGTCTGCGACCCCCACGTCTCACTCTCAAACTCGCGCCCCCCTGTACACAATCTCTCTCCCTGTACTCACTCTCTCTCTCTCTCTCCGTATACTTCTCTCTCTAGCTCTCACTTTCTCTCTCCTCTCTCTCATTCTCTTTCTCTCTTGATTTCTCCTCTCTATCTATCACTCTCTTTAATGCGTTTAAGCGTTGGTTACCTGAATTTCGGAGATCAGGGACTTCACAGTATTTTCTGTAGATTTAGGCGAGTGTCCTCGCCTCCATTCGATTTTCCCCTTTTATCGGATCGACTTGTATTTGCATTATGTATCACTTGACAACTGATATGTTATCATTTACCATGCTACTACTGGACACCTGCTTCTGTTATGTTATCTCTTATCACTGGTTCCTTGTTATGACATGACTTACTACCTGTCATCTGCCTGATCACTTGTCATTGGCATGTTGAGACCTTATACCTGTTATGATTAACTCTCTACCCATGATTATCACATTATGGGAATGCAGTACTTGATCTCTTATTATGAACTCCCGTTATGCTTGTTATGTACTCCTGTTATGACCAGTTATGATCCTACTCATTCCCGAAATCTGATAATATTGATAATAAGCTATAAAAAGGATAACTTGCACGGGAATGGGAGGAAGTGATGGGTGCCGATATGATGCCTTGCTTATAGTAATGTAATATAAAACTGACGATTCGTGTTAGGGGGATTTCAGGCCCCCAGAAGATGCGTGTTAGGGGGATTTAAGGCCCCCAATGGCTGTGTCGCGGGCGGACGGGAACTACTATAAGTATGAGCTATCAGTTCTTCATCAGCTTCCGAGAACCAACCTCGACTTACTTATATATGGATGTATGTGTGTTGAGATGTACACCAGGACACATACCAAGATATATGGGTCGGACGAGTAATAATAATAATAAGATGCCAGCTATGGGTCCATAGTATGCTTTGCCATGTTTGCTTGTATCGGGCTTTACTTCAGATTTCGGTTTTATGATTACTATATTATACCTGCTTGCATCCTGCTTTACCACTCGTGTTCTATTCCACCAGTCTCCTGCTCTTATCACCTTATATCATACATGTTCCCAGCTTGATATCGATTACTGCCTCTCTACTTGTTCCTGTATGCTGATACTCACGACACGGTTTTCAATGCATATTTATGACTTGGATTTATCGATACACATGTGCTTAACTATGCTCGCCACCTGGCTTTCGCATCACCACTCGTCGGGGAGTTCTGACTCCTCTGGATTCTCATGTCCAGGTTTTGGAGCTTGGAGCGTGTGGATTCTCCCAGTTGCTGATCAGAGTGGCGCAGCGGTAGCGTGGATCTCCAACAGACCGTCCAGAGCTCCATCCTTTCAGGCCCCCTTGTTCGGCTCTAGAGTTTTCCTGCTGTTACTCGGAGCCTGTCTTTGTACTGTTCATACTTGTACATCCTTGTATTCTCACAATTGCGCCATATTGGTGATGTAATATTATTGTAATATTGAATCACATCTGGTGATAGCTTTGTAATTGTACTCATATGTTGGAATGTATAATACACCACGCGCTTCCGTACTCTGATTCTTGCCTGTACTGATGATTAGCGTATATACGTGAGGATATTTCTGACCTACGTATATACGTCGCAGTGACGTCCCCGTACCCGCGGGATCGGGGCGTTACAGGGTGGTATCAGAGCTCAGGCTCTCGCATCCTCAGTACGTCCAGATGGCAAATTAATGGTAAAGAAATTTGCAGCTGGAATGCATGGATCCCGGTTATACAGTCCAACTACAAGTACAGAGTTATCTTTCTTGATCATCCTTCCTTTGAATCCTAATCCCTTTCATCTTTCCACTGTTTTGATTTTTCGTAGCCCTTATACCACTTAAGATATGGATAAACTAGAAAGGTAGCGGCTGGTTCTGAATGAAGCTACTATATGATCTCTTCGGCCAACTCTATGGTGCTTGGGTATTCTCAAGATTGATCAACGATCGGGTTATCTTTCAGAAGATGGTATTCGGGTTTTTCTGCGGTTATTCTTTATTCTTGGCTATATTCTTCAGAGTGATTGATGCCTGATCTTCGGAATTCTTAACTATCGGTCTCTTTATTTATGGTCAGTATTATTCGGCATCGTTCGAAAGACTTATACAGCCGGAAGTGCAGAAGATGTCTATATCCCGATTGTTATTCAGTCAACTTGAGAGCCCTACCTGCAGTGATTCATATCTTGATTGGTATAATTCCCATCCATGTCCCTTTTGTGTTCATTTTACCCCTTATCAAAATTACGAGGACGCAATTTTTTGTAAGGTGGAATGTAACACCCCGCTCCTGGAATACGTACTTAGTTGCGTATCCAGATTTTTCGATCGTATTTTTCGATTTACTTCCTGTATTTGTTTTTCTTTATGAATTAATTATGTGATTGTTTTGCCTTGGATTGGGATTCGTGGACTCGGAGTCAGCCCTAGTCTGAACCGGAGGACCGATCCTAGAGTATTGCTCGATTTAGACTTTCTGGTATTCCGATTTGACCGATTTCAGTTTTAAACATCGTTTTCTAATATTTTAGATTTTTCATGATTTTCTGAAATTTTTCTGAATTAAATTGTAAATCTTCGATACTGGTGTCGGCCAGTTTCACTGGTTGATTCCAGGAATTTTAGTTTACAATTGGAATCAAATTTCTGGATTCCGCTTTCATAGAATTATATTTTCTCCTTTCTGGCATTTTCTGAGATTTTTCAGATTTTATCAAAAATCCGGCCAACCCGGTGTAGACCAACATTGACGGATGACTTTATGGTTTTTATTTTGAAAATGGGATTTTATTTCTGAAAACCGATTTCGCCAAAAATCTTTATATAATATTTATTATTTTTGAGAATTTTTGAGAAGCTTTCTAAGCTACTTTATTGGACCTTTCCGGAGTTTTCGGTATTTTCCCAGATACGAAATAGTATTCAGATATTTTTCACTTTTCTCTCTCCTCGCTAGACGCGAGTTTCACCAACCTGGATTCTGTATTTAATGCAGAGATCCTCTCCATACTGCATTTAATGCATTTCAGATCAACTCCAATCAAGTCAAATCTGACCTTTGTCCTTTCTGTAAACGCAGTATTCGCGTTTTTCCCAAACACGAGTTTTCATCCTCGCGTCTGGGCAATTGCCAGACGCGAGTCTTTGTTGGATGGGGACGCAGCCCATTCCCTTTGAATGAAACGCACGTTTCATTTAATATGAATCCCAATGGCAACTTGTAATTTCTACAAAACTCCTTTATATATATAAACCCCCACTCCTCTCTCTTTCATTAATTTCTTCCATCTTTCTCTTCCAGCCAACGAGCACAGCATGGTGCTTCCTTGGCCGGCCATGCTCCATCTCTCCCATCCTTTCCACCCACCATCTCCACCTTTCTTCACCACCAACTCCTCCACCATTCTCCCCTCCATCTCCTCCTCCATTCCAACAACAACAACCACAACACCATCTTCACCACCATCTTCTTCCTCCATCTTTCCACCAAACAATCCATTCTCACCACAACTTCACCACCTTCCCCACCACCATCTACACCACCTTAGCCACCACGAAACACACCATCTTCTTCTCCTCGTCATTCTTTTCCAACGGACCTACTCGTCGCTCTCCGACCACCATTTTCAAAACTCCCATTTTCACCAATGAACTACACTTGCACCCCACAATTTGCTTGGGCTTGGAGCTTTGGTCACCTTCTCCGGCCAACTCCGGCCATCGCCGGTGATCGCCGGCCATCGCCGGCTACCATCCCCCTTCCATTCTTCTTTCCTTCTTTCCTTCCCTTCTTTCTTTTTCTTCCTTCATTCATTCTTTCTTTCCTTCTCTTTCTTTCCTTCTTTCTTTTTCCTTTCTTTGATTCCAAAACCTGCGTCCCTCTCTCCCCATTTCCTGCGTCTCACTCCCTGTCTCCCTCTCTCTCTTGTCGTGTCTCCCTCTCTTTCACTCTATTGCTAGACGTGGCTCACCCCCGCGTTCAAGCAATTCTTTAACACGATCCTCGCGTTCTTGTATCAACGTGACGCGGAGCTCATACCCGCGTCTACGTTCTTCTCATGTTATAACTTGAACGCGGGTCTCGAACCTCGCGTTTGTGGCATCTACGCGACGCGACTCCTGCGTCTGCGACCCCCACGTCTCACTCTCAAACTCGCGCCCCCCTGTACACAATCTCTCTCCCTGTACTCACTCTCTCTCTCCGTATACTTCTCTCTCTAACTCTCACTTTCTCTCTCCTCTCTCTCATTCTCTCTCTCTTGATTTTCTCCTCTCTATCTATCACTCTCTTTAACGCGTTTAGCGTAGGTTACCTGAATTCCGGAGATCAGGGACTTCACAGTATTTTCTGTAGATTTAGGCGAGTGTCCTCGCCTCCATTCAATTTTCCCCTTTTATCGATCGACTTGTATTTGCATTATGTATCATTGACAACTGATGTGTTATCATTTACCATGCTACTACTGGACACCTGCTTCTGTTATGTTATCTCTTATCACTGGTTCCTTGTTATGACATGACTTACTACTGTCACCTGCCTGATCACTTGTCATTGGCATGTTGAGACCTTATACCTGTTATGATTAACTCTCTACCCATGATTATCACATTACGGGAATGTAGTACTTGATCTCTTGTTATGAACTCCCGTTATGCTTGTTATGTACTCCTGTTATGACCAGTTATGATCCTACTCATTCCCGAAATCTGATAATATTGATAATAAGCTATAAAAAGGATAACTTGCACGGGAATGGGAGGAAGTGATGGGTGCCGGTATGAGGCCTTGCTTATAGTAATGGAATACAAAACTGACGATTCGTGTTAGGGGGATTCCAGGCCCCCAGAAGATGCGTGTTAGGGGGATTTAAGGCCCCCAATGGCTGTCCCGAGCGGACGGGAACTACTATAAGTATGAGCTATCAGTTCTTCATCAGCTTCCGATAACCAACCTCGACTTACTTATATATGCATGTATGTGTATTGAGATGTACACCAAGACACATACCAAGATATATGGGTCGGACGAGTAATAATAATAATAAGATGCCAGCTATAGGTCCATAGTATGCTTTGGCCATGTTTACTTGTATCGGGCTTTACTTCAGATTTCCGGTTTATGATTACTATATTATACCTGCTTGCATCCTGCTTTACCACTCGTGTTCTATTCCACCAGTCTCCTGCTCTTATCACCTTATAACATACATGTTCCCAGCTTGATATCGATTACTGCCTCTCTACTTGTTCCTGTATGCTGATACTCACGACACGGTTTTCAATGCATATTTATGACTTGGATTTATCGATACACATGTGCTTAACTATGCTCGCCACCTGGCTTTCGCATCACCACTCGTCGGGGAGTTCTGACTCCTCTGGATCCTCATGTCCAGGTTTGGAGCTTGGAGCGTGTGGATTCTCCCAGTTGCTGATCAGAGTGGCGCAGCAGTAGCGTGGATCTCTAACAGACCGTCCAGAGCTCCATCCTTTCAGGCCCCCTTATTCGGCTCTAGAGTTTTTCTGCTGTGACTCGGAGCCTGTCTTTGTACTGATCATACTTGTACATCCTTGTATCTCACAATTGCGCCATATTGGTGATGTAATATTATTGTAATATTGTATCACATCTGGTGATAGCTTTGTAATTGTACTCATATGTTGGAATGTATAATACACCACGCGCTTCCGTACTCTGATTCTTGCCTGTACTGATGCTTAGCGTATATACGTGAGGTATTTCTGACCTGCGTATATACGTCGCAGTGACGTCCCCGTACCCGCGGGATCGGGGCGTTACAGAAGTGCATGTGTTCAATGGTAGCGGGAATGTGCTCAGCTGGTTGTATCAGATGGAGCACTTGTTTGCTGCCATGAAACCCCAATGGAAGATGGGGTAAAATTTTGTGTTTTTATCTGAGAGATGATGCCTTGGTGTGGTGGAGATGGTTGCAAAGACAGAAAGGGGAAATTATCACTTGGTCTAAGTTGTATGACGAAATGATGATGCAATTTGTCCCGGATGAGCTCGATGGCCCAATGGTTGCACTGGCCAACTTGAAGCAGACTGGGACAGTATTGAATATCACAAAGCATTCACCAAATTAGCATCTGGTGGATGACTCTTAGAAGAATCTTATCAATTTGTTCCTGTCAGGGCTCAAGGAAGATCTGAGGGGGAAAGTAACGTTGGACAAACCTGTAACAACGGTGGAAGCCTATAGGAGTGATTGTGCCAGAGAAATGATAGCTATCACTGAGAAGAGACTGAGTAAATTTCAACCTTATAAGACTGAGGTCTTCCTTCACTATACCCTTTTCAACTAGCAAACCCCCAGCTATTGCTGCAGTCAGTAAGGAGAACAAATCAGCACCCTAGGTTCCAGTCAGAAGGCTGACACCAGTCTAGGCCTGTCAATGGGTCGCGGGTTCGGGGCGGTACAGGTGGTACCAGACCCGAACCCGTTTACTCAAGAGGGTACCATACCCGTCCCGTTTACCCGCGGATCCAGAAGGTGGGTTTTCATACCTGGACCCGCTGTACCCGAGGGTCCAGACCCCTTTACCCTGACCTATAACAAAAGAAAAAAAAGATACATAAACAAATACAGTAACAAAATACATGAAGAGAGCGAAAAAAACTTTTGTATAGAGAAAGAAAATATGTTTTAATATCAATAAAGGATGAAATGCACCAGGTACAAGAGGTGGAGGGAAAATTTTCGATGAAAGACTCTAATAAAGAAAAAAAATTTAAAGCAAAGCCCCCAATTTATTTGGGAAAACACAACAATAGGATCGGTGGATCACCCACTAATCAACCAACAGTCTTCAACACTTAAAGCACAAAGAGATCATTTACTGATATCTTGAGTCAAATCTCTAAGATTTTAATTCTATTAGTATTATTTATATTTATGTTTTGAATTGAGTAAATGGGTAATCGGGTCTGGTTCAAGTAAAATCAGACTTATCCCATTTAATAATCGGGTATACGGGTAAACGGGTATGGGTCCAAAGCAGCCCCTTCTATACCCGCTTAATCGGGTCGGGTCCGGGTCTGGACCCGACCCATTGACAGGCCTACTCCAGCCCAAGTGGAGTATAGGAGGAAGAATTTGTGTTTCAAGTGTGATGAGCCCTTCACATTTGGCCATAAATGTAAGAACAAAAGTATATGTTAATTGAGAGTGAAGAATCAGAAGCAAATATTCTGGAGGAAGGGAGAAGAAGGAAAGAAGAAACCTAGTAGAGCCCCCAAGGGCTGAAGCAAGACAGAACCCCAGAGATATCTTTGCATGCCATGGATGGAAGCTTAACACCCACGACCATCAGGTTACTAGGTCAAGTTAACACGAAGCTGGTGAGTATAGTAATTGATACTGGATCACTCATTTCATAGAACCCAGGGAAGTGCAAAGAACTAGGTTGTTTATCACACCAGAAACCCTCCTTCAACGATAGGCGGGGGAGACAAACTACACAGTGCAGGCATGTGCAAGTCTCTGCACATTAAGTGTCAGGGTGCAGAAATCGTAACTGATTTTCACATCCTTCCAGTTGGAGGCTGCCAAACGGTGCTGGGAGTGGAGTGGATGCAAACACTTGATGGTTTAACACTGAATTTCAAGGATCAGAATGTTAGGCTATGTTAGTCTATCAGAGGGGAAGCAACCTGAGATCTCAAGGGGGTACAAGCCATAGACATTGAACTGTGCAGACTAGAATAATGAACAGATCAAACTTCAGAGTGCAAAGGGCTGGATCAATATGCATGTATCAGGGAAGAGCAAGGCACAACCCAACTGCAGAGGAGATCAGACCTGAGCTTGAGGCATTGTGCAGGGACTATGCGGTGGTCTTTGAGGAGTTCAAGGGCTTACTTCCCCCCAGAACTCATGACCATCGGATACCTCTGAATCCCTGGGTTTTGAACTTGTTAACCTAAGACACCCTATAGGCACCATTGGGAGCAGAAAAACACCATTGAGAAAATGGTAGGGGAAATGTTGGATGCAGGCATTATCAGAAATAGTCGGAGCTCTTATATGCTTCTCCCAATGTGCTTATGAAGCAGTTAGATGAAAGCTAGAGCTTCTGTGTAGACTACAGAGCTATGAATCAAAGAACCATCAATGATAAATACCCAATTTCATTGATTGATTAGCTACATGATAAACTACAAAGATCACCATCTTCACCAAGTTGGATCTGAGGAGCGGCTATCATCAAATCAGAATGAATGCGACAAACATTCCTAATACTGCCTTTAAGACACATTCTGGGCAATATGAGTATTTAGTGATGCCTTTTGGGCTCTCTAATGCTCCTGCAACATTCCAGGCATTGATGAATGAGTTATTTAAACCCTATTTGAGGAAGTTTGTATTGATAGTTTTGATGATATTTTGGTCTATACTAACTTGCAGGAACATCTGTAGCATGTGAAGACAGTTCTGCAAGTTCTACTGAACAACCATTTGTATGGTAAAAAAAAAGTAAATGCAAGTTTGCGGTGAGTGAAGTAAACTACTTGGGCCATATGCATCCTCCTCAGGGGCTCAGTTGATCCAAGAAAAATATAAGGGGTGGTGGATTGGCATGTGCCCAAAAATCTGAAAGCTTTGAAGGGTTCTTGGGCCTGACAGGATCTTATGGTTTCTTGGGCTGACAGGGTTATACAGGAAGTTTATCAGTGGACATAGCAGATTGGCAGCCCCCTCACTAGCCTTACAAAGAAAAATGAGTCCAGAACTCAGCGGGCCTTTGAGAAGCTGAAGGAGGTCCTCACAACTACACCAGTACTGGCTCTCCTAAACTAATCCCTGACTTTGTCATTGAAACGGATGCTTCCTCAACTAGAATTGACATTGTCCTAATGCAGAATCACCACCCCATTGCATTCATTAGCCAGAACTCAATCTCCAGAGAAGATAGCTTCAGCATATGAGAAGGACATGCTAGAAATTCTGTTTGGTGTCAAGAAATGGAGACAGTACTTGTTGTGAAGGAATTCATCATCAGACTGATCTAAGCCTCTCAAGTACCTTCTGGAGCAGAGGTTGTATACAGAGGCCCAACATACATAGTTGCTTAAGCTTCATAACTACAAATTTACAGTGGAGTATAAAAGGGAAAAGAAAATGATGTTGCTGATAGTCTTTCCAGGAAAGTAGACAATGAGGAAGTCTCTTCTTTCACCATCACTGCAGTAGAATCTAACTGGCTGAAGGGGCTGAAGAGATGGTGGGCTATGAAGAGTTCTTCAAGGATCTCAATGGTAAATGAGAAACTGACACACTTGACAGCAGCAAGTATCAGAAGAAAGGAGAATTGTTCTAATACAAGAACAAGATCTTGATCAGCCGACCTCACCTCTCACCCAAGGCTTCTGTCAGAACACCATGACACTCCAGTAAGGGGGCACTCTGGATATGAGAAGACTCTGCAGAGGCTTAAAAGGGTGGTTTACTGGAAGGGAATGAGGAATATGGTAAGGAAATTCATCAGACAATGTGAAGTTTGTCAGAGATCCAAACATGAGAACACACAACCTGCTGGTTTACTGCAACCTCTGACCTTTCCTGAACAAGTCTGGGAAGACATCTCAATGGATTTCATTGAGGGGCTGCCCGGGGGGGTGGGGTGGGGGGGGGGGGGGGGGGGGGGGCGGGGCGGGGTAGAATAACCAGTTTGCACACTTTCTTCCACTTGCTCATCCATTCACTGCCAAGGCTAGTAGTAGCAACTCTCATTGACAATGTTTCAAGCTATGGCTTCTAGGACCATAGTGTTCTGACAGAGATGGCATGTTCACCAGTGAGTTCTAAGGAATTCTGGGCTATGCAAGGCTCCACCTGCATTTCAGCACTCATTCCACCCCAAGACCGATGGCCATACAGAGGTGGTGAACAGATGTTTAGAGACTTACCTGAAATGCTTTCGTTCACGCAAGCCTCGTGACTGGGTGAAGTGGCTGCCCTGGGCCCAATTCTGGCACAATACAAATTGGCACAGCTCTACGAAGACATCTCCTTATCAGGCTCCGTATGGCAGACCCCACCATATCTAGCTATCTACCCATGACTACTAGACTTCAGGCAATGGAAGAGGAGTTGATGGCAAGGGACATTGCCCTGCAATTGTTGAAAGACAACCTGGTGAAGGCACATGACAGGATGAAGATGATGACAGACAAAGGAACAGTTTGAAGAAGGGGATCTAGTCTATTTGAGGCTGCAACCATACAGACAAGTATCTGTGGGTGGGTGCAGACACCAGAAGCTTTCTCCTCTCTACTAACGGTCCCTACAGGGTGCTGCCACTGTTTTAAATCTCAGCCGATATACCGAGATACCAGTATTTTATCCAAAATGATACGATGAGCGTAAAATTTTACCGGATATCATTTTGAATCGATATGAGCCGATATATCGTCACATGGTCATATAACGGCCGATATCCGAGATGAATATATCTGATATATCGCCATGTGATGCATTTGAGGAGTTCTACAAACGCATTTGAAGAGCTTCTATAAAGATAAGCATGAACCTAAACTTATTTTAAGTAGTTTCATATGATTTATGTACGCAATCACATGTATACTTTTCATCCGGTATGGCATTCGAAATGACATCCAGTATTTAATACATATCGTGATATATCACCCGGTTTCTGGTATCCGATATATTATTTTGTTGACCGATATATCGCCGATATCTGATATTTAAAACACTGGGTGAGTGGGGGCAGTAGCTTACAAACTATAATTCAAAGTCGCGGTCTCATCCGCCGAATCGGCGAGCACTGAGACGCATTGGTCGCAGCGTCGCGGAATGGACTCAAGCGATACGCGCAAAACGCTATATATAAAGCTTAAAAAAAATTTGAAAAATTCACGACAAATCTTAAAAAAATAAAACATCGATATTTATGTATCACATGCCCAAAACATATCACCTAACACACTAAATATAAAGAGAATGTAAAAATGCATGCATCATCAGTAGAAACATACCAAAATACATGCATAATATAATCAGTTTCACTACATGCAAAAATACATGTATAATGTTAAATGAGAGGGGAGTGAGGGTTTGACAGAGAGGGGGGCGAGGGTGAGATACCTCACTTGTATTTTTTAGAAGAACGTCACTTATATTATTAAATTAAAATTAAAATTAAATTATAACAGATTAAAATTAAAGTATAAAAGAGAGACGGTGAGACATAGATAGAGAGACAGAGAGTGACTCTCTCTTTCCCATCTCTCTCGACAGAGATTGGGAGAGCGAGCGAGAGAGATGAGCGTCGATGAGGGCCGCGAGGCGGGTGATGGACGAACGACGACGACGGTAAGCTGATCCAGATCCAGATCGGGCGAGGGCGAATGATGACGACGAGGACGAGCAGATCCAGATTCGAGGGGCGGCGGCGGCGAAGGTGAGGGAGGCGAGAAGGGCGAGTATCTGGATCTCGAGGATGTTTTTTTTTCCTTTAAGGGCAATGAAAAGAAGCGATTTAAAGATCATACCAAAATTGGTCTGAATTGGCCCCGCCTCGGTCGATTCGGCCGAGGCAACTCGCGATACCAAGTTGACTTGGCTGAATCAGACGAGTTTGGGCCGATTCATCGCCGATCCCTTCCAAAATCGGCTAAATGACAGATCGGATCTCAATCATGTCTCGCCGACGGTCGTTCCGGATACGACTCTTTGAACCCTCTTACAACTGGAGTTGCTGACACAGGCCAGATTCCGCTCAGTGTTTCATGTCTCCCAATTGAAAAAGAAACTGAAAGCAGGAACTGAGGTACAACGTCAGTCACCCCTTGACTCAGTAGAACATATCTGGGAATCTGCAGGAATCCTCAAGAAGAGAATGGTGAACAAAAATGGTACAGTCATCATCGAGGTCCTGGTGAAGTAGAAGCGCTTGCCGGCTGAAGAAGCTTCCTGTGAGGAATATTGGGCATTGGTTAAGAGATTCCCCAGCTTCAATCTTGAGGCACGGTCGAATTTATGGGGGAGTCTTGTCGCGAGCTCAAATTTTCAAACTCTCGACCTGCTACAGCGAGTTTCTCGTCCTGCTACAATGAACAGTGATACTCAGTTACACTCAGGCGTTATAGTCGTTGGCAGGGGGAAGAGGTGGTGAATGGGTCGGGTCAGGCTGCCAGCAGGGTTACCTTCCGTTCATTTGCTGAAAAGAGTGGACCGCATGGTTCAAAGTCTCGGGGCCGCCGACTCGGCCGGCACCGAGACGGATCGGTCTCGGCAATTCTGATCGGACTCGTACGATACGCGCAAAACGCTACATAGAACGCCAAAAGAATAATGAAAAAATCATGACAAATCGTAAAAAATGTAGACATCAAAATTCATGTATCACATATTCAAAACATATCACCTAGCACTCAAAACATAACGTAAAAGCATAAATACAAGCGTTGTCCGTAGAAAGATATCAAAATACATGCATAATATAGTAAATTGCACAAAATAATTCATAAGTACATGCTAATATAGTCATTTTCACATGGAATTACGAGGAGGCACAAAATCATCATTATCATCATCCCCTCGATAAGTATAGAAATCAGGTATATAGTTTCCATAAGGATAATAATATGTTTGTGGATGAGATCCTGTAGGCTGAGATGATTAGCCAAAGGATGCACTATTAGAGTAATATGGCGGTAGGGTTGTGCAATATCAGCTCCGTGATGATACACCCAAAACCTCGATATTCAGTACTGCTAGTAGAATATTCGCCAGTGCTAGAATAATCAGTGCCAGCATATTGGCCAGATGTCAAACCCAACCCCTGTAAATAGCCGTCAACACTATAATGACCATGTGAGTAGTTATCATGTCCACTCGAATAATCATCGCTAGAACTGAATTCGACCAACCGATCCAAATGCCTACACTGTTGCGAAATCCCCGACCGGGCTCCATGATCTGTATCTTGTGTGGCATAATATTCTGAATCCCATGTTATAGCACCACTCGTTGGCTTCCACCAACACCATGAGTCTCTTCATCACTACCGCCATCACCTCTATAACCGCCGTCATCACCGCCATCATCATCACCGCCGTCATCATCACCGCCATTCGTCTCTACAACGAATACCTTCATCCAACCAACCAAGTCATCTGGTGGTAACATTAGTTGTTCTCCCTCACGATCCACTCAGCCAAAATATCATCATTGAAAATATTGTTCAGATCAATTGGGTTGTAATAATCATCAGTGTCGCTTTTGCATGTCAAGTTCTTACTCACAACCGCATATTATAATGCACAAATACTAGTTATGCAACTTGTTCATTATAACCGGTTGCGCAATTTTGTATGAATCAGCAATCACGTGCTCCAATTTCTTTCACAACCCGACGAAGAACATGTTTGACTTAAAACTTTGATGGCAATTTTCTACAGATTGAGAGCTTCTTCGCCATAATTAATCCACCAATCAGCTGGAAGAGATTGTTGCACTGCTCTTCTAGTCAGTGAGCTTTCACATTCTCCAACTCCATCCACAAATAATTTTATCTGTGAGAATACACATCACAAGTGTTAATATTTGCATAACATTATATCGATGAAATAAATAAATTATTATTATCTCATTAATAGCTCTTACTTGTTTATTCAAATCCAGCTCCAATCTTTTAATGACCTCCTTTAATTCATTTCTCACTTCTGGATGTAGAAAAAATTTTTGAATATTAGAGTGCTGGATTTAAAAAATATATCACAATAATGTAAGCATATGATTGTTATGATATGACAGTTTCAATTTCTAGCGAACAAATATGATTTCTAGGTAAATGAATTATCAGCAGTATGCAAGTGTCTATGTAATTGTCCCTCTCATCTTCTATCAATGATATCCCAGTATTGCTTCAAGTTCTTATTTGATGCCTTTATAGCCAATTTTGCTCTATCCATAGCTTCATATATAATAGATAATGTAGGTTTCTTGTCCTGGTCCACTATCTTCAAGACTCTAACAAGAGGATCCATAATGTTTTGAACCTCTCTTGCCTTCTTCCAACCCGGTCAGTCAGAATGAGATTAGAAACCTTATCTCGCACACTACTTCTACTCCTTTCCTTGTTGAATTCTCGCCATTAGGTAGTCGTACACATTCTTTTCAAATCTTGCTCATAGCGAATAAGGCTTTAATAGAAATAAACTCGGTGGCAAACCGTATTATACTTGATCTCAACAAATCTCTATCTCTGGCAAATAGCTTCATTAAATTCACCACTTTGAGGCTATTGTAAATGAATAATGTGATCATCTTAGCATCATCTAATGTCTCCTTGACTGATTTCGCAGAGCCAATATCTTCAAGCATCAAATCAATACAATGTGCTGCACAGGGAGACCAAAATAAATGTTTTCTCTTCTCCATTAACATGCGACCACTGCTTTGAAACTTGCCTCATTATCTGTTATACCTGCACAATATTTTCTTCACTAACTTCATCAATAACTTTATCCATCAGTGAGAATATATAATCAGCAGTCTTCGAGATATTAGTAATATCAACAGAAGTATGGTAGATCATGCTTCTATCACAATAAATCATGAAATTAACAATAGTTTTCTATTCCGAGAACTCCAGCCATCACACATGATCGTGCAACCATACTGCGGCCATTTTGTTTTTATTGAAGCAATATATACTTAAATTTCTTTCATTTCCTCCTCTAAATATAGATTGCCAATCTGGTACCCTGTAGGGCCTTTTATACCTGGGCCTGCCTCCGCAATAGTATTAATCATGGCTTGATAATAAGAACCACTATCAACTGCATTGAATGGTATTGTATTGTAGTGAAAGAATTTCGCTATGAATTTTTTAACCTTTTTAATATTCTCAGTTGAGAACATGCTTTTGATTGATTTCTGTTTGTTGGGAACATATAAGGATCAATACTACGAGCTGAAATTTCAGCTTCTCTCATAGTCATACTCTGACGCAATCCACGGTTAATCCCTGATCCTGAAGGCTGCGAACTACTGCCACTAATATCAACTCCTTCTGCCGATCTCTAAACCATTTCACGACTTTCTTTCATAATTTGTTTTAGTTGTCTTCTTTCAATCCTTCTAAACCACCAACTTCTTAAATTTCATTGTCAGAATCTTCATCGGTCACATCATAAAAATCTTCCTCACTTAAAGATCTCATAAGTCGCTCTTTCTTGGATTTTATGGCCGCTCTTTCTTTGCTACCATCAGAAAGATGTCTCATTATTTAAGATACCACTTTTGATACTCGCAAGTATCCTTCCACCTTACCGGATACATGTGTTATATGTTACTTCAATCTAGTGATACCACCATGACTTGTTTCTCACAATAATTACACTTCACAAGTTTTCTACTTCCACCAACAGGGGTACCATGTCCCATCCAATATCGCGTTGCTTTGGAGCCATACTGAAATTTAAAAAATTATTTGTTAAATTAAATTAAAACTAAAATTAACTAAATTAAAACAATATTAAATTAAACTCAAATAAATGAAACTAAAGTAAATTAACTAAACTAGTTTATACTAGATTAAGCTAAACTAACTTAATTACCTAACTTCAATAAAATTATTAAATTACCTAATTTAATTATAATTACAAAACTTTATTAAATTAAATTAACCTAAATTAAGTTTAACTAAACTAAACTAATTTAAATTAAATTAAACTCAATTAAATGAAACTAAATTAAATTAAACTAAACTAGTTTATACTAGATTAAGCTAAACTAACTTAATTACCTAACTTCAATAAATTATTAATTACCTAACTTAATTATAATTATAAAACTTTATTAAATTAACCTAAATTAAGTTTAATTAAACTAAACTAATTTAAATTACGTTAAACTCAAATAATTAAATCAGAGACAGGAACAGAGGGGAGAGAGAGGAACAGAGAGGGAGAGAGAGATATAGAGAGAGGGACACAGAGGGGGAGAGAGAGGGACTGAAGGATAGAGAGGAACGGGGGAGAGAGGACAGAGAGAGAAGGGGAGAGAAAGAGGGAGACACAGAGGGAGAGAGACGGAGAGAGACGGAGACAGAGAGGGAGAGAGACGGAGACACAGAGGGAAAGAGAGAGACTGAGGGAAAAGAGACACCGAGGGAGAGAGGGGGAGAGAGAGGGACGGAGACAGAGTGGGAGAGAGACAAGGATAGAGACAGAGAGAGGGCAAAGCAATCGACAGGGAGAGATCGACGGCGAAAGCGACGCAGAGGAAGAGAAATCGACGGCGAGAGAAAGGGAGAGAGAGACGCAGAGGGAGATAGGGAGAGAGAGATCGACAGAGAGAGGGAGAGAGAGAGGTACCTGCGAACGGGAGAGATCGTCGTCGACGGCGAAGGCGACGACGACGGGGGCGTGGCTCATGTTTTTTTTTCTTGATTCAGCAACGCATAGAGAGATCGAGAGAGAGAGATATCTCTCTCTCCTCCTTTATGTCGCAGATTCACGGGTGCCGAGTCGACTCCGAGTCGGACCAGCCCGGGTCAACTCGGCACCCGCCCATCGACTCGGGTTCCGAGTCATATCGTAGGCGGCCAAGTCGGATACGACTCGGTCGAGTCGTACGACTCGGGCGAGTCGTATCTAACTCGGCGAGTCGTATCTGAACCCTGGTGGACCGGGTAATGGGCTGGGTCATGATGAAAAGCAAACATCCGAACCCGATTCCAAGTATATCATTTGTGTGTTCTCCAAGCTGAGTTCGAATTTAAATAGTGTTGTGTAATCTTTTCTTTCCTTTTTATGCTGAATTTAGGGAATTTTATCCTCGAGAGAATTTGTGCTTGTAAGAGAGATTGGCCTCTCAAAGTTGCCCAATTTCCTAATTGAAACCCTAGCTTCCCTAATTGAGCTGCAAGTACTCTTGATTTCATCTGATTTCAGGTCGAGATGGTGCCCAAGAATCGGCACCGCTTCACTCCAGCGATCATAGAGGCGGCCTCAGCATCAGAAAGATTTTATTTCAACCCAAACAAATGATTTTTCTTTTTCCTTTTCCTACTTCGAAGTTAAAATTATAAGAATAAAGCAAAACCCATTAAGGAAACATTTGCAGCATCCGATTCCTGAAAATTTTAAACTCCGAATTATTTGAAAGGGGACAAAGCATGAGAGTACAGCAAACCTTGAAGAAGCCATGAGCTTGGCTCTCTTGATCTCCACAATCCCAAGCAATACCTGGAAATACAAAAGAGAAATGAGAGGAATTGAGTGAGCAATAACATAATCAAATTATTAAAATTTTAAAAAAATTAAATTAAATTAAATTAAAGTGGAGAGGGACTCGCTCTTTTGAGGAAAAAGAATAGACTCCATTGCCCTTTGGGAACTCAGAACGGAGACAGGGAGAGTCGGGGAAAACGAAAAAAAATCCTGGGGATTATCCAATTCAAGATGACCCGTTTATAAACCGGGCTTCGGTTTGGTTTGGGTTTCATAACTCAAACCCAACCTTCTCTCCGGTTCAAAATGGGCTTTTTTTTTTTTTTTTTTTAAATCTTTAAATAATTAGCAAACTGATCCTGATACGTCACGTCGGTCAGTGGTCAACTTCGTCGCCAGCATGACACATCTCGTTGGTGGTTTAAAAACACTCCGGCCTTCGTCAGGTCAGAGTTTTGAAAACCTATATTGAAAATTCTAAGATTTGACAAGACCTGTCTCAACACAAGTTTATTGAACTCCGGCCTTGCCAAGGCTGGAGTTCCATATCTTAGACGTAAAAAAAATAATCACAAGTTTTTTCACAAGCTTGCTTTGAACTCCGGCCTTGTCAAGATTGGAGTGCCATTCGACCCAAAAGATAAATAATCACAAGCTTATTTTTTTCACAAGTATTTTTTTTATTGCCATTTTTTGAACTTTGGAGTTGTCAACCCCGGAGTTGGTTAAAAGTCAAAAAATAATAATAATTTTTAAGAGTTATCAACTACGGAGTATTTTAAAGCGCATAACACCAGCAAGACTTGCCAATTGGCGCTGTGAATTGATCATTTGCCGCGTGATATGTCAGAGATCGATTTTACAAATATTTTTAAAAAGAGTCTGTTTTTAATTATTTTTTAAATGAGGACTTAATTCAGAAATTGTCAAAAAAACGACCATTTCCCTCTCTCCTCTCTATTTTCGCGGAGCGCAGCCTAATTGCTCTCTGATTGGTCCCCTGAGCGTGGGATTCCGGACGAATCTCTCTGCATGCGGTAATAAAATTTCCCAAGTCCACACTGAAAACAAAGCGAAAATTTTGAAGTAAGTCCCATTTCCTTTTACAGAAAATTTCGATTTTTTTTGAATGTTTCTTTCCTTTTTTTAACAGTCAAATCAGCTACCCACCTCAGTGGCCCGCAGCGATTTCTTGTCCCGAGACACGATTGGGGGAGAATTAGCGAGTCTGTGATCTGGGTATCTCTTCATCCTTCAATTAATTCCTATATAGCTCGGATTTCGTGGTTTTTCTGCGAACTTTGGAGAGTATTTCTTGTTGTTTCTGCTGTTTTCTTGTAGAAATTTTGATTGATTTCTTGAGTAATTTCTGATGCATTTTCTATGTTTCCGTTTTCAGCTACTTTTGCTCCAATTCATTTATCTCTGAAAATATGGTAACGATTAGAGCTTTGAAGCATGGAAATTGTTGGCCTAAAGCTGATATTTTGATATAATTCCATTAATAGGTAATAGTATCCTGAACTTGGTGCAGAGCTGATCTTCATTAGGCTTCCCTTAGGCTTCTTTAAGAGGCCCCTCTCTTTAAGGCCTCTGCCCTGACTCTCTCAATTTTGCTTTCCTTGAACGGTAAGCTGCTTGAGGGTTTTCAATTGATGGTGATTTTGTGGTTAAATTTGGTCCTGTGAGTTATTGATAGATGGCTACTCTGCTAGCTTAACAAGTCAGATTTCAGTCACCTGTAGCTCGCTTTTTCTATTAATGGATAGCAAAACCGCTTCAAGCTTTTACATCGTTAGAGTTAATGGACCTGGTGGAAACTATGTAGCTGTTCTTCATTTAGATTTCTCTTATTTCTTCAAAAGGTAGACTGAGTATGCCTTTTTGATTGCTTCAGTTGATTGTGATCCTGTCTCCAAGTTTGGTGCAACGAATGGATGACAGATGATATAGCACCTATTCTTTGAATCTACCACTTATTTATAGTCTTCACAGTGAGTTCGATGGTGTTCCAGGCCTTGTTCTTTCGTTTCTTCTTGACATGTGAGCTATTGTAGGACAGAACCCTCGTATCTAGATTTCATTATGTCTTTAAGAAGTGTTTCTAAACCATGGGATGAACCACTGAGAATAGTTACTGCCTGGTTAATACCAGTAGCACGTGTTGCCAATCTGGCTCTCAGATCTAGTATGGTTGGAATTACTTATAATGTACATATATTTTCACAAGGAATCATCTTGACTGAAGCTGTCGTTTGCAAGATTTCAAAGTGCATAAATGGACAACACACTCATATAAACCATTGATTCTTAAATGGAGTCTTCCTTGGGACATTGTGGCAGGAAGATCAATGATTTGTTGAAGTTCTGAATGGTAATGGCCTTGGAAGAGTGGTGTGGGATGCATCTAAAAGATGGGTCTGTGTGGATGAGAGCATGCACTATTGAAGAGATCAGTAGAAAAAAACCTCAAGGAAAAGAAATCGGGAAGGAATTAAAAAATTAAGAGGCATGAAAGACTAGGGAGACTTCACACCTTCGATTGTTATATTTCACACCCAAGGTTTGTTGATTTCACATCCAATACACCTAACTTGTAGGATGAATTGTTAAAGGAAATTCTCAATGTTTCATTTATTATCACAATTCTAATTGGCCATCATGCTTACACAATTTAGTCTCTTCTTAATTTATAGCCAAAGGCGTGATAGACACAATAACTAATGCCAAAATTGTCTAATAGACACTCATAAATGCAGCCAACATGACTCTTAGATAAATACATGAAAAATGCAGAACATGACTCTTAGACAGCACTACAAAGTGTATCAGCATGACTATTAGATAAACACTACATGACTCTTAGATGACTAGACACTCACAAAATATGACCGGATGCAAACTACAATAAATGTAAGTGTTGAGATTGATGTTGACACCTCATATATACTTTAAAAAAATATGATCCCCACCAAGAGACACATATGCCCAGGGATTTGGAAAGAACCTTTGGATGGCTTTTAGGGTCTGTCGAAGAAGGCAGAGAATGATGCTAGAGGCTATGGAAGCTATGATTGGTGACTGTGTGCAACTAAGTTATTGATGTCCTTATAGATGAGTACACTATTGCTTTGTGGCGTACATGTTTTACCTGTTTAGCATATTTTTGGTTACATTTGGTTTGAAACAAGATTTGAAATCTTGGTATATGTATTGATCATCAGTTTTTGGTATCAGAATTCGCAATATCGGCCATTTTGTCTTGGTGATATTGCAATATCGGTATCATCTCGCTCGTATTGGGTCATATCAGCATTATCAACATTGGGTGAAAATATTGGTAGGAAGCGGTATTTCAAACCTTGGTTTAAAGAATATAGTAGTTGAGAATTGCGCTTCTCAGTTAGGAAGTTGCAAAGACCCAGCATTGCATGTCTTGATTTATGTTTTGGTCCTTGTACGGAGCATCGTCAGATCTTTTCTGAGTCAATGAAATTCCTTGTTTAGGGTATTAATAGTTCTTGTGTTGTCATACAAAATAAACAGCTTATGATATTTTTGACAAGGATTCCAAACTGGTCCTCAATGAGCTGAATCCCCAAATTCATTATTAATATTTTAGGCTTCAAGTATGACACATCTCATTCCCTTCGCAATGTAGCCTTAGCATTTCATGATTAATTCTTGGATATAGTTCTTATAGCCCATTGGATCTGCACTTTAAAACTTGAGAGGGATGTTTAACTTTGTTAGATTGATCACTGGACTCTCCATAATGAGGTATTGCATCTGGACAAATTGTCTAGTGCATATTTGTTATTTCATCGGTAGTTTCTTGCTTGAGCATCTGCTTTAAGACTATAAATGTCTAACTTTCAGCTTGGATTCCTCTCTCCCCTTTGTCTGTGTGTCTGGGGATTTACTTGATCGAAGCAGTTGATCCTCATTCTTTTCAACACTCAACAAAATTTATGTATCCTTTCCTCATTGAATCAATTTAAAAAATGGAACTAGCGGTGTTCTGAATAGGAGCGCTTTAGCGTAGCTGGTAGTATTCCACTACGATTTAGCCCATATCAGAGTGGGTAAGCAGGTTGTTGAAGCAAGCGCTTTAGACCACACACCAGTTAAAACTGCCTGTTTTTACCCATCTGCTATCTGAAAAAGCCCCAGAAAAGCTCTTTAAAACCCGTTAAGTGAAAAAATTGGACCCACATTCGAGAAAAACATCCCAACTAAATAAAATAATAGTATTATAAGATGTTATTCGTTGCTTTTATTTCTAAACTAAATCCAAGTATCAGATTTTATATTCCTAGTTATCCAAACTTTCATATACACGATATAGTTGCTTTTATTTCTAAGGTGGACTTAGATACATTTTCTCTCTCTTTTATATCTTTCAATGGTGTGAATTTTCTTTTTTATTCATTAACTATGTTCTATTTAATAGCATAGTTACTAGTTAGCCCTGCATTTTTCTTCCAAACTCTTCACGTATGCATTTTATCTTTCTCTTTCACTTCATTTTTTTCTTCACTACCTTGTTGGGATGGCCCGTCATTTTCATAACACTGCATTGTTTCTGCACATGGAATTCTTACTTCAAAGCTTCATTTCTTGTTCTTTGTACACTTAGCTTTTTCTCCGTTTTGAATGTTTTTATAGTTTCCATTTGTATATTTTTTTCTATTTTGTGACTTTGTGAGTTGTGACAATTATGTTAACACATTTCTTTTCTATTTTGTTATATTTTGTATGCATCTATATAAATTTTGTATATACTTGTTATGTATATTTATTTATTTAAATAACTATCCCGGTTTAGCTGTCACTTTCCGTTTTAGCACTTAGCAGCACTTGTTCTCTACGTTACACTTTCCGTTAATTAGAACACTGTATGGAAGTAATTCTTTGATACGTCAGAATACAAGTTCAATTTCATAATGGATATTACAATGTTGTTGGTGACTGCTTGCTTTCTTTCTTTCTTTCTTTTAGACTTGTATATGGACTGCTATATAAAATCTGCATAAAACATGGGTCTTTCCTCTTCTAAACTTGTGGTTTAGCTTTTACTCTTTAAAACTTGCTTTTGAGATCTAATTGTTTATCCCTTTATATATCGGTGTCATCTCCTCTAAAACTTGGACTTATAGATTCTTTTCTCGTCTTCTCTATGGTGTCGTTTCCCTTTATGATTTGTAGGATGAACATAATGAAGGCACATTCAAATTTCTTTTCGGTAGGTTTGGAATAAAAATAAAAGGCATTTAGTGATGTTAATATTGTGTAGAGGGGAATTATGCGAGGCTCATTATCTTTAATAAAAATTTATATAGTGTCATATATTTCAAGTATAGGAGTAGAAAGTTATATAAAGGTATGATATGAAAGAAAAAATGGAAATATTGAAGGAGTTGTTTATACTTTATATAAAACTTTCTCTCTACAGACTTTGGAAACTAAAGGGTGAATGGGCCATTGAGTTAGTTTTCCTTCTTCTTATGTTCCTCTTTTCTTTCTGTTTTTTTTTTCTTCTTTTCTTCTTTCTTCTTCTTATTCTTCCTTTTTTTTCCTTTGGTCTTTTGGGAGGGAATCATGGTGGAAGCCAGTGTGCCAACCTACTCCCAATATATATAGGGTAGCTATAGGTATATACACCAAACTCCCTTGTGATTACCTATGAAGCATGGACAGTTCAAAGTGAGTCTTGTGTTCATGCCCTATGCATATTAGTCAACGACAATTGCAGGCACTTACCTAACATGTATCGTCCATGTCGGAGGAACATAAGAAGAAGGAACCTTTTAAGGGTTTCATATTTTTCCATATCGTCCATGTCAGAGGAAGTTGTGCCGGATTTAAAAAGCCCATAAATCCTCTGTCAAGCCCGTGCTGCTTTTAATGTATTTCTTCTAATGATCGCCTGTTGGACACCGTAGAGCCATTTAAACAATCATATAAAAGGATCGTTTGACATAAGAGGAATTCTGTTAAGAGAACTTAAACACCTGGAAACATGTGTGGTGTTTCATAACTAGACTGTATCTGGGGAGCTTAGATTGGACTATCAGATTTTTTTTTTTTTTTTTTAGTTACTTGATTATTTGCTATAGTTTTAGAACGTTAAAATTTTATTTTTTGTTTCTTTCTACTTCAATAAACCTATGTCCTCACTGTGGGTTTTGATGTGTAATGCATACGCACACAGTCATGTCACTATGTCCTAGCATCCTGCTCTCCAAGAATTTTCGTGTCTCTGTGTCCATGTCAATGTTATATCTGTGTCCATGCTAATATCTGTGTCCATGCTTATTAGATACTTGTTGATTATAATGTCTTGTACATATAGAAAGGGGGGAAGGTATCCTCATCATTTCGTTTGATTCTATAACCCAGCAACTAAACCAAAGAAATAAACCTAAAATGCCCAATTTAACATGTAATACCCAACCTAACACAAGTCTATGATGCACCATATATGTTCAAGTAAATGGTGTTTAGGGAATGCCAAAATAGTTATTTCATGCATGTTGGATTGATCCTTTTTCTCATATTTATTTCAATCGGGCAGGGCTTGCGAGTTTCCACCTTGCACTTATTTGATTTCCTTTTTAATTTGGCTTGTCTATGGCGTGTCTGACATGTGATCTGTGTGTTTTAGGAAACTACTCAATAGCATGTGTCAAACAGATACAAGACTTGCTTTTAGTTATCCATGCTTATTAGCTAACAATTAGGTTTAGTAATCTTGTACATAATTTTGAACATTTCCCAGTAGGCTTGACTTAGGTGGCAAAAGAGAGTGGGTTGTGTAGTGACAGTAGACCCCACGATCGATATGCTTCTATATTGATTGCTTGGGCGACGCAGCAGAAGGAACAAGATCGTCGAGCAACGAGAAGAAGAGATGAGATATTCCGAAGTATAGAAAATCAACATACAATTTAACGTGGTTCCACCGATCAAACATATCGTATGTATATCCACGGGAGAAGGGAGAGATTTTATTAAACTTTGGGGAAGTACAATAAGAAATACTTACACCTCTCGCTAAGAAGATTACAAGTTCCTTGATTGTCACCTTGAACAGCGAACTCTTATGGCTAAAATTTCTCACACGAATCTCTCACTTTTTCTTGATTCTCTGTTAGAACTATTGAATTCTTTGATTTCATTGAAGGTCACCCTATAGACCATAGGACCCTCCCAGTCCTATACAAACTTCACTAATACGAACAATCACCACCTCAGAAAAAAAGAAAACTCGAATACAACTCAAACTGAAAATAGATCAAAAAGCTGTCAGAATCAATATTAGTCGACTATACTAATATATAAGTCGACTTATCATGTATATTATTCGACTATACAGAAGTATCAGTCGACTAATCTGACAAAAATATGAGAACCTTTGATGTGAAACAATATGCATGTGTGAATTAGAGATCAGTGATAAAGTAAAACTCAATTACGTTCCACCAACGATACGATCTTGGGAAGGAAAATAGTTTAAATAACTAATGAAACAGATGAATTTTTACAAAATGTGCAATAACAGTGGTACCGTTCTAAATCTAAAATATACTGATGCAACCACTCCACTACGATGACAAAGCTTGGTATAATTAATATTATGATCAACAAATTCAGGGCGAGCAAAATCTCTCAGTCCCACAATATAGTGGCAGCAGATTAAATCGATAAAATAATAAAGGATAGTTATCAACCCATAAATAAATAGAACGTGTTGAGAATTACCTACTGAGAATCACAGGGATCTCAGTGACTGTAGTGGGTACCGATGCGTAGAGCTCGTCGTCACGATCGTAACGGTACCAAGATCGCCTAAATTAGAGCCTGGATGTGAGAGCTACGGCTCAAAAATGAAACCCGATCCTTAACATGTATGTTCTGTACTGTAAACCCATTACTGTAGCACGGGTATGACTGCAGCTTTCGGGTTTAAGTCGTAAACCCAATAGATTTTCTTACTTTGTGGGTTCGGGTCGGGTTTGTGTGTTAAACCCGATCTGAACTTTTTCAACCTTTTTCTTCTTGCAGATAGTTGCAACGACGACGAGAGGAGCTCGATCAACAAGACTAGCAAGGCGGTGGAGCTTACGGGCGTGGTGGTGAGAGGGAGTCGGGGCAGATGACGCAGCTGTTGGAGACGACAGTGTTGGAGTTCCGGTGAATTGGTGAGGAGGGAGAGACACGGGATGGTGCTCACGTGGGTGTGGGTTCGTTAGTGTGGCCAAGGGCAGGCGGCAGCACAGGCCGCGCTCGGGCTGGATTCGAGCACGCGAAGGAGGGGTCGGGCTTGGTGGATAGTACTTGAGGTAATTGGTTCAGTTAGAATAGAAAACAAGAAGAAGATGAAAGGGGAAGTGGATTCTCTGGTTGTTGGATTTGCAGAGAGATATATAGGGAGAAAAGATGGTGATGGCACTGTTGCTGCTTGTTTGCTTCAGAGAGAGAAAGAACAGAGAGTTTGAGAGGGTGGCGGCAGGGAAAGAGGGGAGAGGGATTATAGGTTAGGGTTTAATTAAGAGGAGTAATTAGGAAATAAATCCTAAACAAGCTTTAAGATAACAACAATCTCACACAATATTTTATCCAAAAATCATTTTCCTTTATTAAAATATGAGAGCCTTTAAATAGGCTTTATAAAAACTGAAATTTCAAACTACAGAAATGTGGTACTAAAAATAAAGAAAGATACAACTACTAAATTAACTAAAAAAGAAAAATGCATAAAAATTCCTGAATCGCTCACATCAAACTTGAGTTGTGCGACTTCGTCTTCTTCAGTTCACGTGCCATGGCTGATTACCTGCATCATTTTCTCGGGGTGGGTGAAGACTTGACGCCGTCGAGTCAGGTGAAATAGTGCTCTCCTGTTGTACTGGATTAGTCCGCTACTCTACCTCGATCTCGTTGTGAGTCAACAATAAGTGCTTTTCCTTTACAACGATCCAAGTACCTGTGAGTTTCACCAATATTGGTGGTGATAATCTCATCCTTTAAAATTTTATCATTTTTTCTGTTGTAATGGGATAAGTATTTGGAAGTGGGTAAGTGGGGGTCTCTCAGAGATTAGGGGAAGGCTTAACAATCAATGGTTACAATCAAAACCATTGTAATCCACTAAATCATTAACATTAAAAGTACAACTAATGCTATAATTTCTAAAAAGATCTATAATATAAGTATCAATTCAGTTTATTCAAGATCTTGAAAGGTCTAGCACTGCGAACATGCAATATTTTAGCAGCTCCTGAAGGAGACTGTTTCGGATAAATCTGAACCATACATAATCACTTACATTAAAAGCTTTAAATATTTTTCTACTGTCAGTTCATAAAGTAAACTTCATATTGCTCCATTTATTTTCATCACTGATCTCTTTGTGTAGTTTGTGTACATGTTTATATGATGCAAATGCAAGTGCAAACTCGAATGCTTTATAATAAGATGGTGTCAGCAGTAAGGGAGGAAGCGGTTTGCGATCAGGGTATGCATGACTGGTGGGAGACAAGGAGGGAGCAGTAGCAATGACAGGTGGGGAAAGTGGGGTTGGAAGCAAAGCCAAAGTGGATGTCTAGTTGGGTTGTCCAGTCTTATGTTTCAAGAATAGTAACTTAGTCTGCTTGCCCGCATGCTCAAATTGACACATGTTGGATCGATCGTAAATAGTATATTTTTTTGTCGAACAACCATGTTCTATCTAATATGACTTGATCTACATTCATGGTGATCACATCACACCAGATATTGTCTTGATAATGATTGAAATTGACTGGGAAAAGAAACCATTGTTTGACCTCAGTGTCGTGAGTCAATCCATGACACTTTGACTGGGTAGGGGTATGGTACAACGTTTAATCTCAGATTCTTGAGTGATTTAGATGATATTACATTGATATAATTTTCGCTGTCCGCAATCACCTTACAACTCTTATCTCTAATTTTAGTAAATGTGTGGAAGGTAGCTGGTTGGGAGGGGACACATCTAACGACAAACAAGTGAGTTGATGGTGTTTGATTAATACAATTGAGACCAACATCAGCACTTGTGGGCTCTTAGTTGCCGGAATCTTCTTCACCATTAGAGATGTACACAACAGTCTAGTTCAGTAGCTTCGGTGCGTGTTCATTTGTTATGGTGATTCTGACGAGACTAGGATAAATGGCTGCTAAGTGTCCATAACCTTGACATTTGTAGCACTTAATCGTGAAACTAACTTTGAGAAACTTGAGGCCCTTGCTTCTGTTGTCCCGTTCAAGATTCTTTCCCTTGATGTCATCCTTATGTGGAGGGTTTTGGGTACTAGATCTATTGTACTGGGCAGATGAGGAAGTTATCGACGCACTCGATTTTGAATCGAAACCCCTAGTGTTGTAGTTAAACCTAAGAGAATTTAGATCTTAAACTAACGCGTAGGCTACTTTTAACTCGGTAACGCCTCTAGTTAACAATTCGGTTCACAAGTCACCTCTAAGTCCGGCTCTAACCTAGAAAAGATTTGAGCTTGTCCTTCAATATTAAGGGTATTGCATCTGATGAGGAACTCATCAAATTTTGCCACGTGCTCTTTTGCTGATTTGTTGCTTTGAGTGTATTGATGCCACTTATCCATGAGACATGCACAAACGATGGCGGCACATACTTTCCTCTGAGCTTATCTTTCATTCTATGACATGTATAATCGGTTCTTGACCACAGGCTACACGCATGATCTCTAAATTGGTCTAATACTGACTAGCTTGACCAGTCAGTTTCATTGCGGTGAACTTAACTTTCCTAGGCTCAGTGAGATTGTACCATGTGAACTACTTATCAAGTTGTGTCCAATTTAGGAAAAATTGAGGGTTTAAGCGTCCATCGAAGGTAGGTACATCTAACTAAATGCTTCTCAAGTATTGCTTATCAGGATTCTGTGCATTATGTTGGGTGTTTCGCTCGGCATTTGGCTACATTGGGGGTTTCTCAGTTTTGGGTGGTTCACGTGCAGTCTCTAATATGACTAGTCTCTTGGTTCGGTTTGAGGTTTGAGCCAGGACGTCAAGCTTAGCTTGTATGTCGGTGAGTATAATGGCAAATTGTTAGGGGTCCATAGGGGTGTTGGTGTAAGGTTCACTAATTTCTCCTAGCAAGTATGGGTTATCACTACGGGTGGGCATGCACAATGAGATCCTAACTAATGATGGAATATGCAATTCTAGACTAGATTTTTTTAAAAAAATTTTAAACGCAAGAAAGCAGTGAAATTTTCTAACAATGCCTACGTGATGTAGATCCTACCCTAACCGTGTTCTGATATCAAAATGATGTGAAACAATATGTGTGTGTGAATCAGAGATCACTGATAAAGCAAAACTTCACTTTGTTCCACCAACGATACGATCTTGGGTAGGAAAATAGTTAAAACAACTAATGAGAAAGACGGATTTTAACAAAATATGCAATAAAAGTGGTATCATTCTAAATCTAAAATATATTGATGCAACTACTCAGCTTCGATGGTAAAGCTTGTATAATCAATATTATGATCAATAAATACAGAGCAAGCAATCTCTTAATTTCACAATATAGTGGTGACAGATTAAATCGATAAAATAATAAAGAATAGTTATCAACCCACAAATAAATAGAACGTGTTGAGAAAATTAGCTACTGAGAATCACAGGGATCTCAGTGACCTGTAGTGGGCACCGATGCGTAAAGCTCATCACGATCGTAACGGTACTAAGACCGCCAGAATCAGAGCCCGGATGCGAGAGTTACGACCCAAAAATGAAACATGATCCTTAACGGGTATGTTCTGTACTGTAAACCCGTTACTGTAGCACGGGTATGGCACTGTAGCTTCCGGGTTTAAGTTGTAAACCCAATAGCTTTTCTTACTTTGTGGGTTCGGGTCGGGTTTGTGTGTTAAACCCGATCTGAACTCTTTCAACCTTCTTCTTGTAGATAGTTGTGACAACGACAAGAGGAGCTCGCGCGACAAGACCAACAAGTGGCGATGTTTGCGAGCGTGGTGGTGGAGAGAGGAGTCGGGGCAGATGGCGCAGCTGTTGGAGACGGCGGTGTTGGAATTCCGGTAAATTGGCGAGGAGAAAGAGACACAAGACGGTGCTCACGTGGGTGTGGGTTCGTCGGCGCGATCAGGGGCAGGCGGCAGCACAGGCGGCACTCGGGCTGGATTCGAGCAAGCGAATAAGGGGTCGGGCTGGGAGGAGGGTACCTGAGGTGATGGGTTCAGTTAAAATAGAAAACAAGAAGAGGATGATGAAAGGGGAAGTGGATTCTCTGGTGGTTGGATTTGCAGATAGATATGTAAGGGAGAAAAGATGGGGATGACACTGTTGTTGCTGGTTGTTGCTGTTGATTTTGAGAGAGAGAACAGAGGGTTTGAGAGAGGGTGGCGGCAGGGAAAGAAGAGGGGAGAGGGATTATTATGCTAGAATTTAATTAAGAGTAATTAGGAAATAAATCCTAAACAAGCTTTGAGATGACAACAATCTCACACAATATTTTATCCAAAAATTCTTCACTATTCCTTTATTAAAATATGAGAGCCTTTAAATAGGCTTTACAAAACTGAAATTTCAAATTACAAGCAATGTGGTACTAAAAATAAAGAAAGATACAACTATTAAATGGAACTAAAAAAAAAAAAAATACATGAAAATCTTTGAATCGCTCGCATCAAACTTGAGTTGTGCGGCTTCGTCTTCTTCAGTTCACGCGCCATGACTGGATACTTACATCAACTTTACTTTCTGTTTGCAAGGCCAGTCGACTATACTAATTGTATAAGTCGACTAATCATATCAAAAGTCGACTTAGCACAACTCCTTGTGCACGTATGTTCTTTGATCTCTGAAGCTTCGCCTACCTTCACGATGTATTCAGTCACAATAGGTTGTGGGAGGTCTCAGGTCCAAGTCCACACTATAGCTCTCACCCGATTCTGTCCCTACAGAAAGACATTAAAAAAATAGAAGGGAAGTGGAGGAAGGAAGAAAGTCCAGAACATTTTACATCTTGAAGCCTTGAAATCTTCCATGCTTAAATCTGGGCGCACCTCGTTCCCATCATAATGAATTTTCCTTTGTTGATTGTGCCTAATGAAATTGAATATATTGGCAAAATATGATCTTATGATCCGTTTCAGTTAGTATCACAATGAGCTGTTTTTGTTTTCTGTTATGCTTGTTCCCTTGTTGAATATAGCATCTACTGTTAACACTCCTCCCAGTTTGTGCAATGCCTTGGGACATCTGATGCATTAACTAATACAATCACTTTTTTTTCAACAGAGAATGTAAAATTTATCAACCAAAAACTATTTCCAGTGTAGTCCCAGCTCATGGTAATTCACTTGATTGGGACTCTCAACTAGAATTGAGTGGCAACACGATGGGCTTAAACAGTGGGCCCCCCAACCCCATTAATCCTAGTATGGCATCAAGGCAGCGTTTAAGGTGGACGCATGAGCTTCATCAACAGTTTGTGGATGCTGTGACACAACTTGGTGGACCAGATAGTGAGTATTTCCTGTTTCATCCTCATTGTTTAATGCCTAGTTGGGAGGAAATGATTATCGGTTGAAAAATGGTGAGATGATGAATGTTCTATAAAAGCAATTTTCAAATTTTACCTTCTGCAGATGCCAGCTATCTGAAGCTACCTATTTGCCTTTTCTGGTAAAGCTTGTAAAATATTAGGAATACAATAAGCTGAAACACCGACTCTAAACAAGAAAATCTTGTGACCATTTGTTGTGCATATTATTTGATATAATTTTCTATATATACAGGCAAAAGCATGTACTCCAACAACAACAGAACTTTATCTCAATTTTTTATTGTGGGCTGCATTAATTGTTTTTTCCCTCCATCTGGCTTAAGGGTCACCTCCTCTGTTAATTATCCACTACCATATCCTTTAAAGAAAAGTGAAGGTAAGATTTACACATATTACATATTATACTATCTTGACATCCAAGTTAAAGAAAATATCACGTGTTGATGGAAAATTCTCCTAATTACTAAAAGTTGATTATGCAAAGTGATGTAAATCAATTTGGATCGCAATCACCTTCAAATTGGGAATTAGGGTTTAAAATTTGAGTTGGAAATCTAGATAGAATTTTAGACTTCACACCCCTTGTACGGGCTTATCACTTAAAACTCAAGAACAAAATCTGAGAAGTTTAACTGAAAATTTTGAAAATTTTATTCATTCAATAATTATTCAAAAGAGGTCTTGGGGCTTTTTATAGGCTTTACAAAATAAGTATTTTTAGGAAATAATCGATGTGGTACAAACTTCCACACAAAAGAAATACTACAAAATATATAAACAACTAAAATAAAAGGAATGCAGCACGCCTTTTTTCTGGATGTCGAATAAACTCGATCGAACCGTCGTCTCAACGGTGTGATGCCCTCATCATTTCCTCCGGGGTGAAAAAACTTGACCCTGTCGAGTGTGTGATGGGAAGCTGCTACTAGCTATGGTAATGCTCCAATAGGTCAGGATCAAGCTGTAGGAAATTTTTCTTAGTAATCCAAGAATTTTTTGACTCTGGTCTCGCTTTCCACTTATAAGATAGTGTCACGTTCCTCTGTCTCTGGTAGAGACAATCTGATCATACAAGATAGAATTTATATTTTCTGCTACATAGGTAATTTTGAAGAAATGGAGATAGTGGGGGCTTTCATAAAGAAGGTCTTGGGTAAGCTCATCCACGAATGTAGAAAGAATATCAAAAGTACCTCTATATGGAACTAAATCCTCAACATTAAAAGTGCAACTAATGCTAAAGTCTGGTGGGAGGTCCACTGCATAAGCATTTGAATTATCCTCTTGAGAATTTGAAATAGTCTTGTGCTTCACGCGTGCAATTTCTTCACGATTTTTGGAGGAAACTATTCGGGTCTCAGGCGGACTATCACATAGTCACTGACATTATATGTCCTTAATCTACATTGTAAATCAATCAGCATTAATTTTTATTATCTTTTCTCTGATTTTCTCTTGTAATTCCCGTATATGAGATGCGAATGCAGACACAGAGTCTGATACCTTATAGTGATAATGAGCCATGGGAACTAAATCAATTGGCTGCCTAGATTTAAAACCAGTTACTATCTCAAATGGATTAAGACCTGTAGTCTTATTGACAGAATTATTATATACAAATTCGACCATAGGCAAAATTAAATCTTAAGTTTTCAAAATTTTCTCAACGGACACTTAAAGAGATTTCTTAAAGTTATATTGATTACCTCAGTTTGTCCATCAGTTTGCGAATGAAAGATCGTTGAAAATTTCAGTTTGGTTCCCATCTTATGCTATAGTGTTTGCCAGAAATAACTAACTTGACATCCCTATCAGACACCATGATTTTAGGCAACCATCAAAGAAAAGGACAACTGCCCAGATGCATCTAAGGTTTTGGAACACGGAATGAAGTGAGCCATTTTAGAGAATCTGTCAACCATTACTAGGATAGAGTAATGTCTTTTCTGCATTTTTGGTAATCCTGGTATGAAATTTAAACTCACGTCTTCCCAAGGACAATTGGGTACAGGGAGAGGAGTGTAGAAACCGACCATCTGTTTTGTTGTTTGGTCAGTTGACAAGTGTGATACTGACCAACGATCTTAGTAACATCTCTCTTCTAGCAACATCTCTCTTCAAGCTTGGCAAGTAAAATCTGTGTTCAATAGCCTCAATTGTCTTGTTCAGGCCGAAATATCTAGCCAGACCTTCAGCATATATTTTTCAAGAGAGGAAATCTCTTAGGGACATACAGGAAATATATAGCTTACAGAATCTAAACATATATCCATCCTGTAACAGAAATTCGTTCATCTCTAGATTAAAACCTTTATGTAATATGACATATATTTCTTCAAAGTCGAGACATGACTCATATTCCTCTCTCAATCTCTCGAGCAATGGGTCACTTCTGCGCTTATAGCTACCAAAATCATCACTCGTCAGCTGAATGCATCGGCGATCTTGTTTTAAACTTCCGCTTTGTGCTTGAGGACAAATGTATAATCCTGGAGGAATTTACCGACTTGTTGTGTCTTGCATTTAACCTCTTTTGGGAGATGAGGTACTTCATTGCCTTGTGATCTGAATATAGCACAAACTCTTGTGGTAGCAGATAATGTCTCCAATAACGCAAATCCTGCACAACCACGTAAAATTTTTTGTCATATGTGGAGTATCACTGTCAGGCTCGCTGAAATAAGCAGCGAGATGATTCTCTTGACTCAACATACCACCAATCGCAAGCCCTGATGCGTCACACGTTACTTCAAACACTTTTAAAAAGTCTGATAAACGCATAATAGGAACTTCAGTCATCAACTTTTTCATTTTCTTAAAAGTGTTGGTGGCGGCAGGAGTCCACTGAAATCCTTCATTCTTCAAGCAGTCGGTTAGTAGTGCCGTGATAGCGCTAAAAATTTTTATGAACCGATGGTGGAAAGTGACTAACCCATAAAAACTTCTAACTTTCCTGATCGTCTGGGGTTGTGGCCATTTTGTAATTGCCTTCACTTTCTCAAAGTCTGCAAAAACTCTCTCGGATGAAACTACAAATTCTGGGATGATGATTGTTCGTACAGAAGGCACATTCTTTGGGTTTGCATCAAACTTTTCAGCCTAGAGTGAGTGAATTACTTGCATCAGATGATCCATATGTTGCTCCAGAGTTCGGCTATAAATCAGTATATCATCAAAGTATACCACCACAAATTTATCGATAAATGGCCAAAACAGTTAAATTATCACTCTCATGAAGGTACTAGGAGCATTCGACAGTCTAAAAGACATAACTAACCATTCATATAGCCCATCCTTGGTCTTAAATGTAATTTTCCATTTATCTCCTAGCCGAATTCTAATTTGGTGGTGCCCACTCTTAAGATCAATCTTGGAGAATATTGTGGCACCATCTGATATCAAATTCAGCATATCATCAAAATGGAAAATGAGAAAATAATACTTAACAGTGATTTTGTTGATTGCGTGGCTATCCACACATACACCATGTGCCATCCTTCTTTGGCGCCAAAGTGTGGGAACTGCATACGGACTCAAACTTTTTTGATGAATCATTTGTCTCTTCTACCTGCCGTTGTAACTATGCGTTCTCGGCAGGGTTCATCCTGTAATGAGGCAGGCTCAGCAAAATTGCTCCTAGGACTAAGTTAATGACATGTTAAATGTCTCTCATTAGAGGCAACTCACCTGACAGATCTCTTGGGAAGACTTCAGAAAACTCTTCCAGTATTGGTTTAATGTGTCCTGGAATCTGCACCTCAGTCTCCGGCTCAACTTCTCGAGCCACAAGTGCATAGCAAGTCGATCTCTTATTCAAGCTCTTTTTAATTTGATTATGGCTAATCAAGTTCATTGCCATTTTTCCTTTGCCTTTATCACCCTTCTTTTAAGGAGATAGTGTCTTCACTTTTCCTTTGCCCTTGTCAACTTTTTTTATGACGTTAGTGATTTAGGTTAATTCGGCAGTATCTCAGCTTCTTACCACTATGGACGAATGAGCAGTGGTTGGCACGTCCATATATGATCACATCTAAGTCGAACAACCATGTCTGTCCCAAAATGATATGACCCATATCCATGTGGAGTATGTCACACCACATGTTATCTGTATACATGGCAAACTGCATGGGGATCTGACATCTCTCTTGAGCTTCTATGGATGTGGCATTGATCCATGTAACTTTGTAGGGATTTGGTTGTTTCACCGTTTTTATCCCTAAAGTGGTATCAATTTTGACGCAACGGTGTTGATGCAACTGCCACTATCTACTATCACCTTGCAGCTCTTGTTCCTAATTTTTGGGCAGGTTTGAAAATAGCAGTTCTTCTCGTCGTCGTTGATTTGCTCGGGCTACTCTAAGGTACATCTTACTTCTAATTAGGCTCTGTCTACACTAGAAATTAGGTCCGTCACTTCCCAAGTTCTAATGCAACCATTGAATTCACTCTTTTCGGCAGAGGCACCCGATTTATCATCATGTTGGTGCACAATCACTTTTAAATCATCTTCTTCTACATCTTCAATAAGAACTTCCACTAGGAGCATCTTGGTTTGCCTCGGACACTAACTGACCAGGTGTTTATACCCTTGTCATTTATAGCCTTGGGTCGCGGGTTAACCTTTACTTGTTCACTAGTTGTCCTTCTCTCGGAGGTTATCGGTTTTGCATCAGTAGAACATGCTGGTTTGATGCTTGAAGAACTGGAGGTAGGTCTGGTCGGAGCAGGAAATGATTGGCCAAAGCTAGGTTTGCTAATAGTTGTGGTTTTAGAGCTATCTCTAGAATCAGTTCGATGGAAGTAGAATCATTTAGACTCATATAAATGGTAACTAGCTTGCATGCTTGTTCTAGAGTCATGATGTCTCGAGCTTGAGCTCTCAGCGGGAATCGTCCCTAAGACTTGACTTAAACCTAGATAGGGTCTATTCGGGAGATTCAAACTCGATTGCACCGCACCGATTCAAATATTCATCAAACTTAGTGATGTATTCGGTGGCCGATTTGTTTTCTTGAGTCAGTCTATTCCACTTGTCCAGTAACTATTGACTAAAGGATGGTGAACATATTTCAATTTAAGATTCTCTTTCATGTCCTCCCAAGTCTCGACTGGATCATCCCTTCTATACTTCATCATACTTTCAAGATTTTTTCAATATTGCCCGGCTTGTCCCGTTAATTTCATCATGGCAAATTGAATTTTCCTAGACTCAGACATGTCATGCCAACAAAAGTAGCAGTCTATACCCAGTTGCCAATCTATGTAAGCCTGAGGGTCTAAGCATCCGTCAAAGGAAGGAGCATCGATTTTTACGAATTTGATATACTGGGCATCTGGGTCCTCTGTATTGTTGGGTTGAGTTCGCTTATGCTTGGGTGACCTATTGTTATTTTAAGACTTGTTTTCCTCCATGGTTCTCCTTCGATTGGTCTCTAGTCTTTCAAGCTGTGTGGTTAAATCTCTACAATTGGCATTAGCTTGATCTCTAAATTTTTGCAGTCGTTGGTCCATTTGGTCCATCCTAACAATGAGGGTTAAGTGTATCCTTAAGGTTAGAGTCCATTTGTGCAGAGATTTCTCCTACTGAAAAAGTTCTACTACTTCTAGTTGGCATGCAAGTTCTTAACTAATTCTAAATGCACACTACCTTAAAGTGAGATGTATGCTATGTAAGAGGAATAAGATATCAGGTTGATGAATAATATCAATTTTAAGCGTTGTTAATTAGCACGTGATTAAGAAAAGGTAATGTGGGAATAGTGATTAAATACACGTGCTAACACAATTTAAGTGACCACAAATTTAAATTTATTGAGTTGCATAATTAATATCAATTTAGGTTTTCACTCAAGGTCAATCACACAAACTCACTATTTAGTGGGCAGCAGTCAATAGTTTCTATCTTGTGACAGATTGAAGAATCTAACTTTCTAAATTAAGAGACATGAATAACGGAATAGAAACTTCAATGATTATCAGAGAGGCGACCGAAGCTTGAACCTGATATAAAGGCTGTAGGCGCATAGTAATGATCTCCACGAATCTGCTGGTTCGAGAACAACTCGATTTGGGCTTGAAACGAGTTCAGAATGGCCTCCGAAAGATCTGAACTGCAGATTTTGAATTGAGTCAGACTGAGTTCAGCGAGTCAACTCAGTCGAGTTGAACAGTTCCGTGTCGGCTCGGTCTGAGCCATAGCTCCGGGCGACTCGGGCCGATGATAGGCGGCTCCGAGTCGGCTCGAGCCGATAACAGACGGCTCGAAGTCGGCTCATGAACTGCTCGTTGAGTCGATGACATCAGCAATGGAGCCGCTGACATCAGCAACTGAGCAGGTTGGATCCAAGTTGCAAACGGTCGGGTCTCTTAGCGGGTTTGAAATTTTAAACCCAAATTCAATCTAAACCCAAAAAAACAAACCCGATCTCAGCTCGGGTTGTTGTAGCCCAGGATGAAGGTGGCGCTTTCGTGGGACGGGGAGGATATCTGCAGCAGTGTGGTGGTAGCGACGACGGCGACATTGAGTGGATCTGATCAGCGGAGGAGATCCCCCGCTGACAGAGGAGGTGAATGTGGTGGCAGCAAGGGGTGGATGTGGTGGCGGTGCTCTGGACTCGTCGGCAACTGGGGAGGGGTGGTGATGTTGACGACTAGATTGGCAACGGATTTGAATCAGCTTCGGGGCTTCGTCATTGAGGGAAGATGGTGGTGATGACGGAGACGGTGTGGTGATGATGATGTTGATGATTGTGATGCTGGTGGTGGCGAAGTGATGAAGGTGATTGCGAGGATGGTTCAGTGGCGGGGACGATGGTGGGGATGTGGGGATGGTGGAGAAGATAGAGCGGCAGGGGAACCCTAGAGTTAAGGCTTTCCAGTGAGGGAGGGGAGGAGGGAGAAGAACAATACTTTTTTGAAAATAGATCTAGGGATCTAAAACTAGGATTTTGGAGAAGAGAAAAGATTTGAAAGGGATTGGAACCAAGAGCCCTGATACCAAATTGATGTAAACAATCTCGATCGCAATCACCTTCAAATTGAGGATTAGGGTTTAAAACTTGAATTGAAAATCTGGATAGAATTTTGAGCTTCACACCCTTTGTACAGACTTCTCACCCAAAACTCAAGAACAAAATCTCAAGATTTTAATTGAAAATTTTGAAAATTTTATTCATTCAAATTATTATTCAAACAGAGGTCTTGGGGCCTTTTATAGGCTTTACAAAATGAGTACTTTTAGGAAATAACCGATGTGGTACTAAACACTCACACAAAAGAAATACTACAAAAGCAAATAAACTAAAATAAATAAAACAGTTAAAACTAAAAGAATGCAACAAGTCGTCTGAATCTCGAATAGACTCGATCGAACTGTCGTCTGAGCGGCGTGATGCCCTCATCACAAAGTTTGATGAAATACTCCATTCTGATACAAAAGATCATGTTAGCACTTGCTTTATTCCTGCTCTTGGATATATCATTTGAATCCACAGTAATTTGATTCCTTTACGTATTTAGCACACTTTTTTCAAGTGGCTTCTAAGGTCAAATCAGCATCAATTGTGCAGACAACCATTTTTAATTAAACTTAACAGCTAATAGATCTCATGTAGGTAAATATGCCTAGTTCATTCTGGTCATTTGTAAAAGGAAACACCCTAAAGTATGGAGTAATATATATATATATATATATATTATATATATTATATATATATATATATATATATATATATATTATATATATATATAATGATAAGTAGCTGAAATAATTGATTTCAGTATTATAAGACATGAGGGTAGTCTAGTAAAGTGAACATCTTCAGGCACAAAAAGTTTGTATCAAATTTACCTGGGATGTGATCTTTTTGCGAGTTAATATCTTTTGCTTCCAGCGAATTTAACATGTTCACTGACTGCTCTTTCCGTGAGACAGGGGCTACGCCTAAGGGTGTCCTCAGAGTCATGGGTGTACAAGGCTTAACCATATACCATGTCAAGAGTCACTTGCAGGTACTTGGCTTGTGGATACTTTTGTTATTCATGATTTTAGTTCATATATCTTATTCCCCTAACTTCATTCTTTTGGTGCTTCTAGAAATATCGCCTTGCAAAATACATACCAGAATCCTCATCTGATGGTAATTGTTTCACTCCTTCGTGATTGAGAACTGACTGAACCATATGCTTGTAGATTCTGAAAGCATATTTCTTCATTTACACAGGAGAATATCAACTATGGCAAAAATTTCTTTCTTACACTGCATCTTGATCGCGTGTCATTTCCACAGGTACGAAGAGTGACAAGAAAGATCCTGGAGAAGTGCTTTCTGGACTTGAAAACTCCTCGTAAGTATAACATATTTGTGCTTGTCTTCCATGAAGGGGCATCTTGTGCTTATGTTACACAGATACGGAGTGGAAGCAAATGGTTAAAATGAAGTCAAAAAGATTCCCGATTTTCTGACTTTATTAAAATGAATTCAGATTTTATATAAAGTGGATTCAGATTTATCTCATCAAAGCTTGGAAATATTAAAATGGATTCAGAATTTATCACATCAAAGCTTGGAAATGCTATAAAGATAAAAGTTGCAAGTTGCAACAAAAGATCTACTGGCCATACACCTGATTCTTGTATCAAAACTCACCTCAATTCATAGTTGCTCATAAGCTTTCTCACAGACATGCCACCATCTATTGTTGTTCACTCCTAAATGACCTTGTTTAATTTTGTTCATTTATTGTTGTACAATGACTATACAACCAGCTTTTTAACCTTAGAATCATGGGCAAGTAAGAGACAACATGTCCAAACATGAGTGCAACTGAAGTGAGAATGTTGAGTCTAATTCGACTCTAAAAGATGGAGTAAGCAACGAGTGCATCACCAAGAATCAGATTCAACTTCTTGTAAGGATAAAGCAAGGCAAAACCCGGTGAGATTAGTTTGGACATGTGCAATATAGATCAATGTGTACTCCAATTAGTGTGATGGGATGAAATTGATATGAGTTAGCTAAATCTTTCTAGTTGGGGATAAGTTTGGAGTGCAAGAAGTGGAGGTGTTTAAGGATAAGGAAGTGATGTGCTTATGCAAATTTTGATGCTAGGAGGTTCTCATTTGGGGAATGAAGTATTTTGAGGTGTCACCATACAAGATCAAATCATTCATGTGTGGTGTGTGTGTTAGACTTGCCTACTTTCATGAGAATTTGGAGTCAAATCATTCCCATTCAAATTCAATATTGTGTCAGTCAATTGAAGGTCCATTTTGTTGAAGTTGATATGCATCATTTAAAGTGACTAAAAACCAAAATTGTAGTGTTGTAAAGTTTTTTTTGCCCATGCATCAACTAGACACAAATAGACGATTAAAAGTAGCATATTGCTTAGATCTATGGCTTTTGCCCATTCATCACTAGACACAAGTTGCGCGTACAAATTATCAATCCAGATATTTTGGTCATGCTCTAAACACTTAAAATCTTTACATACTAATTTTTGTTGGGTTTTGAATATTAAACATCATTAATAAACAACTCACTATTTAGACCGTCATTTTGTGTTTTCTTAATGCATAGTTAAAACATTTAAAGCACTTGACTTTTTATAGTTGGGCACTTGCAATGAAGATCAACTTCAGCACAGTGAATCTTAATTGTAAATGGAAGGATTGCAAATCCTTCTCAAAGGATCAAGTGTATTATATTAACTTTTTAAAAATCTCTCTTTATAAAAAGCCCTAGAAACCCTAAAGGGGGAAGCTGCGATGTGCGGCTTCCCCCTCACTCCCCTTTGTTCCTCTGATTAGGCATCGCGTCTTCCCCGCTCACCCTGCTTTGTTCTTTAGTTAGGCTCTCTCTCCTAGTCATAAGAGCGTGTTAGAGAGTTTCATGATATGAAGTTTAAGATCCAGAGATTATTGTGGTAAGGATTACTCTTTATTGTCATCTACATAGTTGGGAGAGAAAGCGCGTGAAACTTCATGAAATCTCAACTGCTGAAGGGTGGCTAGCGATCTTAGTCATATCGATTTTTTCTTAAATTTGAGTATTGATTGTGGCAAGGACTACTTTTTTTGTTCATCTTCACAGTTGGGAGAGGACGCGCACTAGACTTCGTGCGATCTCAATTGCTGGGGTGGATAGCGGTTATAACCATCTCAATTTCCTCTTACGATCTCGCCTTTACTCATGTGGGACTATTATGAACTTTCATGGTAGCATGTTATGCTAGGTTCACTATGAGAGGACCAATGATTTCAACAATGATCAAGCTCATAATGTTTTGACAGTGACCGAGATACTTGATACCAATGTAGGGTTTGAATCTATAAGAGGGCCGGTCATCATCTTTTCTTTAATCTTTACTCCGATAACTAGATTCAATCAATCTAAGATTTATGAGAGAGTCGAGTTTGTTTCGATCAATAGATCCATTCAGGTTTGTGAGTTAGATCTACAATGAGATCATTTTTGTATTTTTTTTTCCGAGTAGTAGATCTAGCGAGATGGATTGTGCTTATCCAAGGCAAGTCTCAAAACTATTTTTAGCGTATTATTGACTATTTTGTGTTGAGTTTTCAGATTGTATGAGTGATTGGTTTTCATGCGAGAGTTATTAAAGAGATTAGATTCAATGCAATATTTTGTTCTCCTCTTTTGGTTAATGAAAATAATTTACTGTTCAAAGTATGTATATATTGATAAGGCTGACTTTTTTAATAAAATATTGGATCAGACTTAAATAATCTTAGGGCATAACTAACTTAGCTATACCCACTTACAAAAATACACAATGAAATTAGACTATCCATTCTATTAATCTTAATCTACACATTATGAAACTTTTGTACACAAGAAATCATTCATTTTGAAGGTCATCTATCTTAAATTTCAAGTGGCAACAAAATAAATGTTTTTTAACAATTAGAAACAATTTATTTTATAACCCTTTGATGCATGAGGAATTGGTCATCAAAATATATTATTTTTTGTTTATGAACCTCTTAGAATATGTAGGTCAAGATAAACATAGTGGATCATCCAATTTCCTTGAATATTATATAGTTTTTATAGGTTGACATAATTAGTTTAGTCGTGTCGTAGGAGTATTAAAGCCTCTCCACACACACACAGATATATATATATATATTCTTATTTTTTTAAAATTACATTTTCACCAGCCTTTTGCATATTTTTGAACACGCCCTTGCAGGGTTTAAAGACTCAGTCGAGTCGGAGTTGACTCAGCCGAGTCATCTCCGGAACAGCCACCCTCGATTCGATAACAAGACACGAGTCGCTAGATGTGGCGAAAATTGCATGACTCGGGTATGACTCCACTGAATCAACCGAGTCACGCGACAACTCGGTGAGACTCGGGCGATTCGGCCGAGTTATACTGAGTCATGCCCGAGTCCACGCATAAAAGGAAAAGAGAGAGATCTATGACTTACCCCCTCGCCCGCCCGCCTGCCGACGCCGATCGCCCACCCTTCCAACGTCGCCACCTGCCTCTCTCTGTCTCTCTTTCCCCCTCCGATCTCTCTCTGTCTCCCTACACTGGGAAGGAGAGAGAGCCTCCCTGTCTCTCCCTCCCTCTGATCTCTCTCCCTCCCCCCTCTCCCCCTCTCTTCCTCTAATCTCTCTATGTCTCGCTCTCCCCCACTTTTTTAATGGCTGTCTTCCCCCTCTGATCTCTCTCATCCGATCTTTCTCTTATATTCAACCGTCAAATCTCTCTAATATTTATCCCTCAAATCTATCATATTTAGTTATTTATCCCTCAGATCTTTTTATATTTGAATTTTTTATATTTACCTCCCAGATCACCATATTTCTTATATTTACCCCCCCAATCATCATATTTCTCTAATTACCCTTCAAAACAAACTCGTTTTGGACATGTGATGCATGAAATTGATGCCTACATTTTTTTTTAAAGATTTGTGATTATTTTGGATTTTTTTTGAGTTTTCTATGTAGTATTTTACGCGTATCACCTGAGACCGGACCGAAAAGCTGCGATCGATATGTCTCAGTGCTCGCCGAGTTGGTGGTCGAAATCGAGACTTTGAACCATGCGCCCTTGTGATTTGAGTTGTTTTGTAGATATATCCTTTGTCAACTAACACTTACCAAAAAATGAATTAATGATGAATTTTAACAAATTAGATCATAGTTAAGTTAACTTTTATAATTCAAAAGATAAAATTAGGCTTGGTATTAAATTTAATGCGATTTTTAGCAAGCATATGTGCTGAAATTGCATATAATGGATAAATTGTAGGTATTTCTGTTTATATGTTGGAAAAATTAAGTGAATCATACTTTAATTCTTCAAATTTATTATTAATTTAAAATTTATTGTCTTCTAGTTGACAGAGGGGCATAGTTTCCAAGTACACCTAAAACAGAGGTGGAAATATAAAATTAGGGCAAGGGGCGACAGGTTATGTCTCAAAACATTAGGGCATATATGCTAAAAATGCAAAAAGTGAAGAAAATGTAGATCTTCAAAGATGCTGGTTGCCTGTGTTAGTCTCACATTAAGTGGCCCACTAACCTTTTATTATTAATTGGATTCCATAATCTTAGTCTAACTGATATTTATGTATGCCCAAATATAAAGGTTACATTTGTATAAAGTTTAATAATCATATGGGATATTAAAGGGCCATGATGGGTGGTTTTATCAATATGGTTATTTGCAATACGTAGACCCTCTTCTCTCCTCCATTATAAAAAAACAAACCTTCCCCTTTTTTGTGGATCCATCATTTTAGTTTGGGTTTTGTGAAAAGAGAAGGAGACAGAGAGAAGAAAGTATCTACTGATTAGGGTTTGCAAGGATCAAAGGAAAGGGACTGAAATCATTAACAATCTTTTCTTCATCATCCTCTTGATATGGCTTCAGGTATGTATTTACAGTTATTTATGATTGTTCTTGAGATGTATGGATTTTGATCTTTTGGTAATTCATCATCATGAAATCATCACAATTTTAATTCTAACAGCCTGGAGGTACAACTTATGTGCTGCCTTATTATCTTGTTTCATTATTTGGGAGGTAAATTAACGCATTGATGTTAGTGTCTGCATCCATCGTGAAATCTCGTGCAAGTCAAATAACAATTTTAATATTATGTGCATGCTTATATGTACAAAAATTGTGAGTGCACGAGTGTGTGCGCGCGCCCCGGGGGGTGGGTTGTTGGTTTGTGGGGCATAAAGGGTATTTTTTTATCCAAAGGTTGACATTAATTAACCTATGTGGAAATGAACATAGCTTTACTATATATCTGTATTTTGCTTTAGATGGATTGGGTGGACAAAAAAGGGAATTCATCCCATGAGCGCTCCCTTCCTTTCTGTCACCTTATATTCATATTAAACCCTTCCTTTTTGTCACCCCTTGATTGAGAAGGATGTGGCTCATCTTTCATTGATCTCATTATTCTTCTTTAATTTTTACCTAGTTTGTATGTGGGTGGGGTTTTTTTTTTTTTGTGGGTGGGATCAAGTGACAATCTTTGGAGGGTATTTGTCAACAAAAATCCACTTCCATCGTTTTGCTTCTTCCTTTACTTATTTTCTCTGCTTTAGCATACACAGGACAATAAATTGGCACTCATTTGTGCTGAGCCTTGTTATGCTCATCAGGTTTTACCTTTAGTGTCTTTTCTTTGCTTAACCAACTTTTCCATCACCATTTGTCCATGCAAGCTCAACTCATACTCTTTCTCTACATGCCTAGGCTAAGACCCATTACTACTACTAATCTTTGGCATTTTACTATAGTGGACTATGAAGATGTTTGCCCCTTGAGTTTGATTCATGTTGTTATTCTTCACATGTCATGAGTCTTCCATCACTAAAAAATTTCCAAATATGGCCAAGTGTTTGAGATTTTACTACCTTCTCTAGAGTTGAATTCTTAACGAACTCTATCAGATTTACTCTGAAGGACTACATTTTTATTGATTATTAAGAAAATTACAAAGTACAGTTAAATAAATACATGAAAAATGTGATTCTTATATATAGCACACAAGATAACATCCTGTTCTAACTATTAACTCTAAATACTACAACAACCATAAATATTTCAAATATTATTTCTATAATATAATATTCTTGTTACACCTGACATTCCTCTCCAGAGCAATGATGGTACGAACATTGAGTTTGCTCAACAGAAACTAAAAAGTAAGTGCAGAAATTATTTAAGGCTAAAGTGTGAATTGTTAATGTTGATGCCATATTGCTGATATGCTGATGCTGAACTACTGACGGTTTAAGTTCGTTGTTCTAAAAATCAAATTAATCGGCCGATTAATCTTATTCGGTGGCAGCCCGCTTAATATTACATTAATCGCTCTGATTATGCGCTCATGTGATTAATCGGGTTCAAAACAATTAATCCCCGATTAATTTTTGATTAATGCCTAATTAATCCGACTAATCCCCGATTAATAATTTAGGTATTTCATATGTTTTTTATTTGAAAAATTTATCACTTTGTTTGTGTTGGATCGCTAAGTAGTTTATGTTGTAATGTTGATGATTTGATTATGATTTTTTATTAAATAGTAGATGAATTATGATATTTTATTATTGTATATTTTACATAAAGTGATACTTATGTTTTTATTATTTTTGATTATTTTTCAAATTAACTTATTTAGCAATCTTTCTCCATCATTCTTTAAAGCTCATTATTTTGATTGATAAATTGACTACTTTTTTATTTATCTTATTTTACTAGTAAGTTCTTTGATTTATATTTATATTGCAAAATTTGAAATTTTGGATTACTAATGTGAAGAGAAATTCTTTTACTTCTTCTTTTTTTACTATTTATTCATATTGTCTTATTCATCATATCATGGTTTGTAACTTCACATGTAGATATTGTCTTGTATAATATTTAGGTATTTTCAGCAATTAACTGTATATATTCATATGTAGTTGTGTATAAATATAATTAAATATATTAAAATTTTCAAAATGATTAATCCCCGATTAATCTCCAATTAATCCGATTAACTATTATTCAGTGTTGGACCATACGAATATGAAAGTGATTTTTAGAACATTGTTTAAGTTTGATGCTCAATCTTAAATACCGAGTGCCGAAGGCAAGAAATTTTCACGAAGTCTTGGAGGCAGAAAGAAGACGGAAAGAACGAAGACACTGCTGAAACACCAAATTACCCAACATAAACTACTGAATTGCTGAAAAACTTAAAGAATCCAAATAGGTCTTCCTCTCAAGTTGCAAGATTGAGAGCTAAAGTCAACCGAAGAAAACCAAACAAGAAGTTGAAGCTGAACCAAATCTGAACCAAGACAAGCAAATTGCCAAATCAAAACTCAAATTGAACAAACTATGTGTTGTCAAGACCAAAACTGAAACCAAAACAGATGTGAACCCGAGCTCAAAACCAGACTGAATGTTCCAAGCGAATTCACCGGCAAATCTTACTCTTCCATTATGCTATGCAAATGCAAACAAAATTCCAAACAAACATCTCAAAACCAAATACCACACAAAATTTCATGCTGAAAGTTTCAAAAATAGGGCCTTAAACCATCAATTTCTAAACCAATCTGCACAAATATATTACAAACAGTGAAATCCACCAAATTCACTTCTATCATTGTGTCCAAAATGCCCAAAAACCTTGGAATCGACTTTGAGATCACCAAAATGAGCCTTGGAATAATTGAGTTACGGCCAGAATGATTTCAGCCGTCCAATCAACAGATTTCCAGCATGTCCTATTGATGTTTATTGTTCTCTTTGATTAGGAGATTGTGTTGTTCCCTTTCTTTTGTTTTTTTCTTTCTCCACTGAGTGACAACTCTTCAATCACAGTGGATCTTGGAGCAGAACGAAAGCGAATCTTCGCTAACCAACTTCAGATAGAGCCAATAAATATGAGTATACTTCGATCACGATATTCTGATCAGATTTGATACTTTTGCCGAATCTGGATAATGACAAGCTTTGTTGAAAACCTCTGATTGCAAAAACTAGAATAGGCCCGAACAAAATCAAATCTTCTTCATGTTCCCAAATTGCCGTAAACAAATCGAATTGCTGAAGACGAAACAAATTAACAAGAATCAAATGATCTAAGAACAAAGATTGTGGAGAAGATTCAAATTGCAAAGAAGCTTACAAATGTGAAAAAAGAAATTTCTCAAACCTGAGGATTTGATACCATGTTTGATTATCAAAAGAATTATCTTAATTGACTATAGGGAACTACATTGATTATTAAGAGAATTATAAAATACAGTTTACAAATCCATGAGAACATGTCTCCTTGTATAGAACATACAAGGTCAAATCCTATTCTGACTATGACTCGAAGTACTACTAGATTTTAACTACTCCAAATACTATTTCTGTAATATATTATACCTATTATGTCTAAAAAACTCGTTTGGTTAAAAAAGAAAACTATTCTCCAAAGTGGTTGATGTGCATCAGAACTATGGTTCATAGTCGCGGTCTCGGCCGCCGACTCGGCGGGCACTGAGACGGATCGGTCTCGGCGACTCGGATCGGTATCGGGCGATACGCGCAAAACGCTACATAGAAAGCTCAAAAAATTCTGAAAAAATCACGACAAATCTTAAAAAAATATAGACATCTACATTTATGTATCACATGTCCAAAATATATCACCTAATACACTAAACATAAAGCGAAAGTATAAATATACGCGTCGTCGGTAGAAACATATCAAATACATGCACAATATAGTAAATTGCACAAACTACATTCATAAATACATGCTAATGTAGTTATTTTCACATTGAATTGCGATGAGACACAAAATCATCATCATAATGCCGAGGCGACCGAGTCAACTCCGATTCTCGGCCGAGTCGGTCTCCTCTGAGTTGAGTCGACTGACTCGTGACTCGGACTCGTCTCGGAGCGAGCCGAGACGGATACGACTCGGCCGACTCGTCTCCGACTCGGCCGAGTCTTTGAACCGTGTCAGAAAGAGAGCCCCTGAATCTTTAAGTAAGGATGACTTTGACCCGAATTCAAATATTTCCAAACATTAGCTTGTGCATGCGAATATGTGTGCATGGAGGCAGCTCATCCTTCTCTGAGATCTTGTCATTTTTTCCTATTCTTATTATCGGAATGATTAAAGTGAGATCAATGCTTCTTTTTTCCTTTGTCTTCTTGTTCAGTGGGATGCAAATAACAGAGGCATTAAAGTTGCAGATGGAGGTACAGAAGCGACTAAATGAACAACTAGAGGCAAGTTTGTTTCTTAAGATTTATACTGTTCTTGTGTTTTTATAAATATGAGAACATGGTTAAGTCTATTAGTGCAATGATTATCTATATCAACATAATCCCTTGGTATTCTTTAACATT
>JAVJIF010017480.1:0-88747 GCA_038442645.1 Agave tequilana
CGGTAAACACTTCCGGGAACTCATCCCAAACTGGTACTTTCTTTTTCTGGATCTCGCCGTAGTCATCTGTGTTTTTCCTTTGGCAGGTTTGCGTTCTCCCTCAAATTGGAACTCAGGCTGAAGCGGTATTCTGAAATGACTTTCTTGTTTCGGCAATCAATGACCGCATGGTATCTGCTGAGCCATGTCATGCCTAAGATTATGTCGTACCCTCTAGTATCTAGTACGAGCATATCTATGGCCAAGGTTCTGTTACAGAGCTCTACAGGGCAATCAATACAAACCTTAGTAGTTGTAATACCCCTTTCCCGGAATACTACTTAGTTGCGTATTCAGATTTTCCGATCGTATTTTTTCGATTTGTTTCCTGTAATTGTTTTGTATTATGAATTCTTTATATAATTGTTTTGTCTTGGTTTTGGATTCGTGGACTCGGAGTCAGCCTTAGTCTGAACCGAAGGCCCGATCATAGTATATTATTCGATTTAGGTCTTTCTGATATGTAGATTGACCGATTTCAGTTTCAAATATTATTTCCAATATATTAGATTTTTCCATGATTTTCTAGATTTTTCTGGAATTAAAATGAATTTCTTCAACCGGTGTCGACCAGTGCCGCTGATCGATTCCCGATTTTTATCTTACAAACTGTTTAGAATTTCTAGAGGATTCTTTACATTTCTTCTTAGAATTATGTTTATTACTTAAATACTTTTCTGAAGATTTTACGAATTTATGGATATTCCGCCGGAGGCGGTAGAAGACTGATTCCAGTATTTTTTATTTCACAAATAGTTAGGAATTTCATGATGGTCCTTTAGGCATTATCCTTAGAGATCAATTTTCTACCTACATTCTTTCTGAGGATTTTATGATTTTATGAAAATTCCTTCGGAGTCGGTAGTTAACTGATTCCAGGATTTTAGTTTACAATCGGAATTGAATTTCTGAATTCCGCTTTCACTTTATGTCTTAAAATCATATTTTTTCTTCTTTAATACATTTTCTGGGATTTTTCGGAATTTATCAAAATCCGGCCGACCCGGATAGACCGTATCGGCGGTTGGCTTCCGGATTTTTAATTTTGAAAACGGGATTTTATTTCTGAAAACCGATTTCATATTATTCCTCAGGATGACGTTTTTTACCTCCGGGTATTTTGGGGATTTTTTCGGAGACAGTCGATTTTTCAACCTTATTATTATATTATTATTTTTTTGAATCTTTCTTTCTTTCTTTTCCTTTCTTTTCCTTCTTTTCCCACCGACTTCACCAACGCCACCTCACCCCCCTCATTTAATTCTCTCCCATCACCATCCCTCTCACTCTCTCTCCTTTCTTTTTTTCTTTTCCTTTTTCTTTCTTTCTCCTTCCTTTCCCCCATTTCTTTTCCTCCTCTCTCTTCTTTTTCTTCATCTCGACCACCACCGCCGGCCCTCCGGCGACCCTCCGGCCACCACCGCCGGCGAGGAGCCTCCTTCCTCTCTCTCTCTCTTTCTTTTTCTTTTCCTTCTTTTCTTTCTTTTCCCTTTTCTTTCTTTTTTCTTCTTCTTTTCTTCTTCCTCCCTCCAGATCCGGCCGACTCCACCGCCGCCGGCGAGCCCTCCACCCCGGCGAGCCACCTCCTTCTCCTCCTCCTTCTTTTCTTTTCCTTTTCTTCTTCTTTTCTTCTTTCTTTTTCTTTCTTTTTTTTCTTTCTTTTTCCTTTCCCTTTTGGGTGGCCGCGCCACCCCTGGTCTGGGCGCCGCCGGCGGTGGCCGGCGGCCGCGTGCAGCCAGGGGCCCACCTGGGCCCCTGTGCTTGGCCGGAGAGGGGGGCAAGCCCCCCTCTCTTTCCCTTGCTGGGGGGGCACAAGCCCCCTCCCTTCTCCTCCTTTGGGGTGGCCGGAGGCCACCCCTGCCTGTGCCGGCCGGCCACCCCTGGCCGGCGCAGTCTCCGCGCCTCCCTGGCCGCAGCCAGGGAGAGGCGCCAGGCCAGGCCAGGCCGGCCTGGCCTGGGCGTGCGCAGGGGGGCAGCAGCCCCCCTGCTGTGTTTTTTCTCTCCCCCCTTTTTGGGGTGGCCGGCGCGGCCACCCCTGGCCGGCGACCACCGGAGGCCGCCGGCGCCGGCCCAAGAGTGGCCACGGCCAGGCCACTGGCCTGGCCGTGAGCGTGAGAGGGGGCTGCTGCCCCCCTTCTCTCTTTTTCCCCCCCCTTCTCTGTTTCTCTCCTCTCTCTCTCTCTCCTGGACTCTCCCTCTCTCTCTCTCTTTGGATCTCTCTCTCTCCTGTTCTCTCTCCTCTCTCTTTCTCTCTCCTCTCTTTCTCACTCTAGCTCTCTCTCTCTCTCTCAACCGCACACTCTCTCTCTCCTAATTCTCTCTCTCTCATCATCTCTTTCTCTCTCTAAAATCTCACTTTCTCTCTCTAAATAGACTCTCTCTAGAAATCCCTTTCCCTCTCTAGACTTTCTCTCTCTACACTTTCTCTCTCTAAAAATCCCATTTTCTCTCTCTAGATTTCTCTCTTCTTTCTCTTCTCTCTCTTCACTTTCTCTCTCCTCTTCACTTTTTCTCTCTAAATAGTTCTCTCTCTAGACTTTCTCTCTCTAAACCACTCTTTCTCTCCTCCTCTTCACTCTACATATTTATATCAGGTTTTGTGGCGCATCCCAAGCTTCCGTGGAGTTCGGATATTTCGGTATATTGGTGACTCAGGCGAGTGTTCTCACTCGCTACCCTCTTGCTTCTCATTCCATTGATTATGATGGTATACTCGCTCTAGTCTTTATGTATTGTATTTCATGCTTTATATCTTTATTGCTTTATGCTATGCGTGGCCGACCCTTCGTGGTCGTTGGACTTGTTGGACTTTGGGTCATTGCTTTTATGTTACCACTCGCTATACCATTACTTCAGACTAGTTAGTTGCATGCTTCCTTTTAACACATGTATATCACCTGACATCTAGAGTGTTATCACCTGACCACCTGACATACTACTATTTGGCTAGACCCTATTGGTATGACCTGACTTACCCAGACTATTATTAATCTCTTGGCATAACTTGCCACCTGATTATTATCCATCTCTTGTTATGTTTGGTTGTTTACTAAATATCATCACCCTGTCATGCTATCACTTGACACCCAGCATGATGTACTTGACTTGTGATTATCACCCTTACGGGAACTTTACTTTATTATCCTGTATCATGATCAGTGACTTGTATTCCTGCTTTACATGCAGTGACCTGACTATATGTATTTGTGTACTCCTGATTCCTGATCATGTTCATTTCCTGTTTTTCCGTAAAGTGATAATTAACTATTGAATCTTAAAATGGACCCAACTTGTATTGGGTCGGGGGAAATATGCGGATATCGATATGTGTTCGTGTTTACAGTGGCTTTAGGTTGTGCACTATATTTCCGGTCTGACCTGTGGTACTCCAGGGGACCGAGGGGAGAGCTGGCTCCCTTATTCCTGGCTTCATTATTATAAGGGCATACATAAGTCCCTCCTGATAGGCCTTGCGGATGGCTTCCGTTTCCATGCAACGGAACAATCCTGGACCGTGGTCCCGGGCATGCACGGGACCCACTGTAAACATAGTTCGTTGATACCCCCGCTGTTTCCAATAACAACCTCGACTTGCTTATATATGTGTATGTGAGTGGCCGTACACCGAGCCACATACCTAGATATATGGGTTAGACGAGTAATAATAAAGTGTCATAATAACCGGCTCTTTAAGTTGTAAGTAGAGGTATGTGGAATGGACGCATACCAAAGCCTGCAACTAAACGGCTATGAATCCGTGATGTGCCTTACCGTATTTGCTTTTCCCGGACTTTAAATCGGATTTCATGTTTTATGAGTATTATAGTAGTTCGGATTGGTTTTATTCGGATTTCCTGTTTTATGATTCTCATGCCATATCTATTCATACCTGCTCTATCCTATTTGCCTCCTGAGTATTTCCTACTTGATATATGCATTATTGTGCTCACCCTGCTTCACACTTGGTTTTGCTTCTACACTCGCCTGGGGAGTATCATTTGACTCCCCTGGATTCTCACGTCCAGGTCTTGGAGCTAGGAGCGTGTGTTCAGAGTAACGCAGCAGTAGCGTGGATCTCCAGCCGACCGTCCTGAGCCACATCCTTCCAGGCCCCCTGTGTGCCTCTCGAGTTTCTTCTTAGTAAACTCGTGAGTGCTCTTTTATACTTTTCACACTTGTACATCCTTGTATACTTGTATGCGAGCTCCCTTTTATACTGTTCATTATGTATATTCCTTGTACTCTCGCATTTGCGCTTGTATGTGATGTTATATTCTTGTAATATTCATCACTCCTGGTGATAGCTCTGTGATTGTATATATATATGTGTTGGAATGTATAATGCACCATTTGCTTCCGTACTCTGATTCTTGTCTGTACTGATGCTTAGCGTATATACGGGAGGGTAGTTCTGACCTACGTATATACGTTGCAGTGACGTCCCCGTATCGCCGGGATCGGGGCGTTACAGGTTGGTATCAGAGCTTAGGTCAACTTAGGCTCGTCAGAGCTTAGGTCAGCTTAGGCTCTAACCTCCTCAGTACGTCCAGAAGGCAAATCAATGGTAAAGCGATTTGCAACTGGAATACATGAGTCTTGGTTATACATTCCAACTACAAGTGCAGAGTTATCTATTTCTTGACTATCTTTCCTTTGATTTCTAATCCTCCTTGACTATCTTTCCTTTGATTCCTAATTCCTCCTATCCTTTCCCTGTTTTGGTTTTATGAAGCCTTATACTATCTTAAGATATGACTAGACTAGAGAGTAGTGGCTGGTTCAGAATGAAGCTCTTATGTGATCTCTTCGGCCAACTTGATGAAGCTTGGTATTCTCCAGATCGATCTTGATCTGGCTATCTTTCAGAGGACAGCAGTCGGATTCTTACTTATCGGTCTTCTTTATTATGCTCAGGATTTTCGGGTTTTCTTTATTACACAGCCACGACATCATCAGTATTCATTTATTTCACAGCCACGACATCATCAGTATTATTCAGCATTATTCTAAAGATTTATTACACAGCCACGACATCTTCAGCCGAAATGCAGAGTATGATTTTTATTCAGTTGACTTGAGAGCCCTACCTATAGTGCTTCATATCTTAATTGGTATAGATTCCACCCTTGTTCCCTTTGTGTTCAATTCACCCCTTAACGAAATTGCGAGGACGCAATTTTTTGTAAGGTGGGTGGATTGTAATACCCCGTTCCCGGAATACGTACTTAGTTGCGTATTCAGATTTTCCGATCGTATTTTTTGATTTGTTTCCTGTAATTGTTTTGTATTATGAATTCTTTTATATAATTGTTTTGTCTTGGTTTTGGATTCGTGGACTCGGAGTCAGCCTTAGTCTGAACCGAAGGCCCGATCATAGTATATTATTCGATTTAGTCTTTCTGATATGTAGATTTGACCGATTTCAGTTTCAAATATTATTTTCCAATATATTAGATTTTCCATGATTTTCTAGATTTTTCTGGAATTAAAATGAATTTCTTCAAACCGGTGTCGACCAGTGCCGCTGATCGATTCCCGAATTTTTATCTCACAAACTGTTTAGATTTCTAGAGGATTCTTTAGACATTTCTTCTAGAATTATGTTTATTACTTAAATACTTTTTCTGAAGATTTTACGATTTATGGATATTCCGCCGGAGGCGGTAGAAGACTGATTCCAGTATTTTTTATTTCACAAACAGTTAGGAATTTCATGATGGTCCTTTAGGCATTATTCCTTAGAATCATATTTTCTACCTACATTCTTTTTCTGAGGATTTTATGATTTTATGAAAATTCCTTCGGAGTCGGTAGTTAACTGATTCCAGGATTTTTAGTTTACAATCGGAATTGAATTTCTGAATTCCGCTTTCACTTTATGTCTTAAAATCATATTTTCTTCTTTAATACATTTTCTGGGATTTTTCGGAATTTATCAAAATCCGGCCGACCCGGGATAGACCGTATCGGCGGTTGGCTTCCGGATTTTTAATTTGAAAACGGGATTTTATTTCTGAAACCGATTTCATATTATTCCTCAGGATGACGTTTTTTACCTCCGGGTATTTTTGGGGATTTTTCGGAGACAGTCGATTTTTCAACCTTATTATTATATTATTATTTTTTTGAATCTTTCTTTCTTTCTTTTCCTTTCTTTCCTTCTTTTCCCACCGACTTCACCAACGCCACCTCACCCCCTCATTTAATTCTCTCCCATCACCATCCCTCTCACTCTCTCTCCTTTCTTTTCTTTTCCTTTTTCTTTTCTTTCTCCTTTTCTTTCCCTCCATTTCTTTTCTCCTCTCTCTTCTTTTTCTTCATCTGGCGACCACCACCGCCGCCCTCCGGCGACCCTCCGGCCACCACCGCCGGCGAGGAGCCTCCTTCCTCTCTCTCTCTCTTTCTTTTTCTTTTCCTTCCTTTTCTTTTCTTTTTCCCTTTTCTTTCTTTTTTCTTCTTCTTTCTTCTTCCTCCTCCAGATCCGGCCGACTCCACCGCCGCCGGCGAGCCCTCCAACCCCGGCGAGCCACCTCCTTCTCCTCCTCCTTCTTTTCTTTTTTCTTTTCTTCTTCCTTTTCTTCTTTCTTTTTCTTTCTTTTTCTTTCTTTTTCCTTTCCCTTTTTGGGGTGGCCGGCGCCACCCCTGGTCTTGGGCGCCGCGGCGGTGGCCGGCGCCGCGTGCAGCCAGGGGCCCACCTGGGCCCCTGTGCTTGGCCGGAGAGGGGGGGCAAGCCCCCCTCTCTTTTCCCTTGCTGGGGGGGGCACAGCCCCCTCCCTTCTCCTCCTTTGGGGTGGCCGGAGGCCACCCCTGCCTGCGCCGGCCACCCCTGGCCGCGCAGTCTCCGCGCCTCCCTGGCCGCAGCCAGGGAGAGGCGCCAGGCCAGGCCAGGCCGGCCTGGCCTGGGCGTGCGCAGGGGGGCAGCAGCCCCCCTGCTGTGTTTTTCTCCCCCCCTTTTTGGGGTGGCCCGCGCGGCCACCCCTGGCCGGCGACCACCGGAGGCCGCCGGCGCCGGCCCAAGAGTGGCCACGGCCAGGCCACCTGGCCTGGCCGTGAGCGTGAGAGGGGGGCTGCCCCCCTTCTCTCTTTTTCCCCCCTTCTCTGTTTCTCTCCTCTCTCTCTCTCCTGGACTCTCCCTCTCTCTCTCTTGGATCTCTCTCTCTCCTGTTTCTCTCTCCTCTCTCTTTCTCTCTCCTCTCTTTCTCACTCTAGCTCTCTCTCTCTCTCTCTCAACCGCACACTCTCTCTCTCCTAATTCTCTCTCTCTCTCTCTCTCTCATCATCTCTTTCTCTCTCTAAAATCTCACTTTCTCTCTCTAAATAGACTCTCTCTAGAAATCCCTTTCCCTCTCTAGACTTTCTCTCTCTACACTTTCTCTCTCTAAAAATCCCATTTTCTCTCTCTAGATTTCTCTCTCTTTCTCTCTCTTCACTTTCTCTCTCCTCTTCACTTTTTCTCTCTAAATAGTTCTCTCTCTAGACTTTCTCTCTCTAAACCACTCTTTCTCTCTCCTCTTCACTCTACATATTTATATCAGGTTTTGTGGCGCATCCCAAGCTTCCGTGGAGTTCGGATATTTCGGTATATTGGTGACTCAGGCGAGTGTTCTCACTCGCTACCCTCTTGCTTCTCATTCCATTGATTATGATGGTATACTCGCTCTAGTCTTTATGTATTGTATTTCATGCTTTATATCTTTATTGCTTTATGCTATGCGTGGCCGACCCTTCGTGGTCGTTGGACTTGTTGGACTTGGGTCATTGCTTTTATGTTACCACTCGCTATACCATTACTTCAGACTAGTTAGTTGCATGCTTCCTTTTAACACATGTATATCACCTGACATCTAGAGTGTTATCACCTGACCACCTGACATACTACTATTTGGCTAGACCCTATTGGTATGACCTGACTTACCCAGACTATTATTAATCTCTTGGCATAACTTGCCACCTGATTATTATCCATCTCTTGTTATGTTTGGTTGTTTACTAAATATCATCACCCTGTCATGCTATCACTTGACACCCAGCATGATGTACTTGACTTGTGATTATCACCCTTACGGGAACTTTACTTTATTATCCTGTATCATGATCAGTGACTTGTATTCCTGCTTTACATGCAGTGACCTGACTATATGTATTTGTGTACTCCTGATTCCTGATCATGTTCATTTCCTGTTTTCCCGTAAAGTGATAATTAAACTATTGAATCTTAAAATGGACCAACTTGTATTGGGTCGGGGGAAATATGCGGATATCGATATGTGTTCGTGTTTACAGTGGCTTTAGGTTGTGCACTATATTTCCGGTCTGACCTGTGGTACTCCAGGGGACCGAGGGGAGAGCTGGCTCCCTTATTCCTGCTTCATTATTATAAGGGCATACATAAGTCCCTCCTGATAGGCCTTGCGGCTGGCTTCCGTTTCCATGCAACGGAACAATCCTGGACCGTGGTCCCGGGCATGCACGGGACCCACTGTAAACATAGTTCGTTGATACCCCCGCTGTTTCCAATAACAACCTCGACTTGCTTATATATGGATGTATGTGAGTTGGCCGTACACCGAGCCACATACCTAGATATATGGGTTAGACGAGTAATAATAAAGTGTCATAATAACCGGCTCTTTAAGTTGTAAGTAGAGGTATGTGGAATGGGACGCATACCAAAGCCTGCAACTTAAACGGCTATGAATCCGTGATGTGCCTTACCGTATTTGCTTTTCCCGGACTTTAAATCGGATTTCATGTTTTATGAGTATTATAGTAGTTCGGATTGGTTTTATTCGGATTTCCTGTTTTATGATTCTCATGCCATATCTATTCATACCTGCTCTATCCTATTTGCCTCCTGAGTATTTCCTACTTGATATATGCATTATTGTGCTCACCCTGCTTCACCACTTGGTTTTGCTTCTACACTCGCCTGGGGAGTATCATTTGACTCCCCTGGATTCTCACGTCCAGGTCTTGGAGCTAGGAGCGTGTGTTCAGAGTAACGCAGCAGTAGCGTGGATCTCCAGCCGACCGTCCTGAGCCACATCCTTCCAGGCCCCCTGTGTGCCTCTCGAGTTTCTTCTTAGTAAACTCGTGAGTGCTCTTTTATACTTTTCACACTTGTACATCCTTGTATACTTGTATGCGAGCTCCCTTTTATACTGTTCATTTATGTATATTCCTTGTACTCTCGCATTTGCGCTTGTATGTGATGTTATATTCTTGTAATATTCATCACTCCTGGTGATAGCTCTGTGATTGTATATATATATGTGTTGGAATGTATAATGCACCATTTGCTTCCGTACTCTGATTCTTGTCTGTACTGATGCTTAGCGTATATACGGGAGGGTAGTTCTGACCTACGTATATACGTTGCAGTGACGTCCCGTATCGCCGGGATCGGGGCGTTACAGTAGTTATGACTACTCCATTCCCTGTAAATCTCCCATTGGTGGTCTAAAGTTCTAACAGGTATATAATGCAAGTCAACAAAACGATCAGATATGTAACAATGAGATGCACCCGAATCAAAGAGGGCAAGAACGGGCTTCGAGTGTACCCTGATCTTACCTGTCTCCAGAAGTTTCGGCCTCTTCCGCTGTCAGGTTGTAGGCTCGTCCTCTTCCACGACCTGCTGCAGCGCTCTAACTCCCCTCTGGACTGGGCGGATAACTTGCTGTGGGGGAGGGGGAAGGGCTCTCCTAACCATTTGTCCCTGGTTCCTCTGTCCATCTGGTCCTGGAAGTGCTGGTAGTACTTGGTTGGCTATTCCCATTCTCTTGTGGGGGCAGACTTCTACTGAATGATCATGGGAACCACATGCCAGGCATAACCCATTTGCCCTTCGGCAATTCTGCTGAGTGTGACCCGGTTTCTGGCAATAGTTACAAACAGGGAATGGTTGGGTTGTCTGGAAGGGGGCTCGCCGAAATGGTCGTCTCATTGGCGGAACCCTCGCCGCTCTATATGGACCTCCTCTCCCTGCTTGTGGAAATGGCCTCTTCATGGCCTGGTTCCTTATCATGTTAGATTTCCCTTTCTCCAGACCTCGCTCCACCTCTCGAGCTATGGTGAGGACTTGGGAATACGTTTTCAGCTGCTGGGGCATCAAGAGAATTTGAATGTCCATTCGCAAACCCTGTTGGAATCTACTCGCCCGCTTTTCTTCATCAGCCACCATATATGGAGCGAAGCGGCTCAGCCTCAAGAACTCAGCGGCATACTCATCCACAGACCGGTTCCACTGCTGAAGTCGGATGAACTGTTCTTCCATTTCTTTCTGAGCGGTGGCAGGGAAAAATCTACTATAGAAGCTTTGGGAGAACTGGTCGCAGACAGGTTTCTCCAATCTCGCTTCTTCAGCTAGCCACCAGGTCCTGACTACATCCTTTAGCTGAATCTTGGCGACCTCCACTTGATTTTCTTTTGGGACCCGGGCTGCGTTCAACAGATCTGTGGTGTCAATCAGCCATTGCTCAGCATCTAGTGGTTTCTCTTCTCCCGTGAATATCGCCGGTTGTAACCACCTGAAGTCTGATACATTCCCCGGCCTTTGTTCCTTGGGAGTTACTAACTCTTGCCGAAGGAGTTCCGTCTGCTGTTGCTGATTTTCCATCATAGTCTGGATAACCCTCAGAATCTCAACATTCTCCCCCGCGGGTCCATTCGATGCTTGTCCGGCATTGTTACGACTCGTCCTTCTATCCATACTTATGTTGGTAAAAAGGAGACTGGAAACTGGAAAGATGAAAGGATTTTAGGACACAAGGAAAGGAATCAAGAAGGACAAGATAACTTGTACATTGTAGTTGGCAATGGCAAATTACATTAATTTGCTGCTTGATTGTACTATAGGTGTGAGAGCCTAGGCTCTGATACCAACCTGTAACGCCCCGTCCTGCGGGTACGGGGACGTCACTGCGACGTACATACGCAGGTCGGAAATACCCTCACGTATATACGTTAAGCATCAGTACAAGCAAGAATCAGAGTACGACAAGCGTAGTGCCCATTCATATGCCAACACAAGAAATACAATTATACAAGGTTATCACAAGTTGTGACATACTCTTACATATCACATGCATCATATATCACAGCCAAGCACAAAAGTACGATTTACAATATAATTACAACATGCTCACGAGTTGAAAGGGAATCCCGCGAGCTCAAAAGGAAGGTCAGGTACAACAGAAACCGAGACTAGTCAACTTGCTCGGCAAGGTAAACTTGATCTTCCACAGAAGGCTCCACCTCGATCCAAGGTTCGGAATCTGAACATACAAATTCAAGGGAGTCAGGACCTCCCAAACAAGTGATCATGTTACAGCCGAGTGGCATAAGAATAAGAATATGAGAGTTGGTACAATATCAAGAAAAATCATCCAGCAAGTAAAAGAAGTACGACATGTTATAAACGAAAGGCATTGTATAAGCTCAAGTTACGACCTCATGAGACTAGTACTTCGAGGGAATAATCCAAACAAGGAAACCCTCATCTATATACCTTTATCCCATGTCACCGTAATCCAAGCGCATACAACACCCACAATTAGCGTCTTTTATTATTATTATTATTACTCGTCTTACCCTGATATCTAGCTATGTGAACTAGCGTCCCAGCACACATAGATCCATATCCGAGTAAAGCAAGGTTGTTATTGGAAACCAGCGGGGGTATCAACGAACTATGTTTACAGTGGGTCCCGTGCATACCCGGGACCACGGCCCAGGATGTTCTGTTGCTTGGTGGACGGAACCTGCCGCTAGGCTAACAGGAGGGACTTATTGTATGCCCTTATCATGATGGTACCAGGAAGGAGGGAGCCAGCACTCCCCTCGGTCGCCTGGAGGCCCACAGGTCAGACCGAAAATTTAGTTGCACAACATACCTAATGCCACTGTAAACACGAACACATATTGATAGCCGCATGTTTCCCCCGACCCAATGCAAGTTGTCTTATTTTATGGTATATTAAATAATTATCAGATTCGGGAATGAGCAGGAACATGTCAGGAGTACAGGTATATCAGGAGTACTAGTTCGTACTATCAAGTAATCAAGTTTGCAAATCATGAAGTCCGGTTATCATTCCCGTTATAATGATAATTATAGGAGTCAGGTGTCTCATGCCTTATGTTAATAGATAGCATGATAAGAGGTGATATTCATCAAGTGACAAGCCTTGCAAATAGTAATATAATAATAAATGACCCAAAGATAATGTTCAAAATCAAAGAAGTAATTAACCATAACAATTAATCAAGATTAGTCGACTAGGGAGAGAAATTAGTCGACTTAGAGAAGGAGTTAGTCGACTATAGTAAAGGGTCAAATCGACTTAAGAAGGCTGCGTTCGGTTGGGTCGCGTCTCAAAAAGTGGCACGTTTCAAGAAAGTGGTGCGTTTTCAGAAAAGTGGTGCTTTTCAGGAAAGTGGTGCGTTTTCAGAAAAGTGGTGCGTTTTCAGGAAACTGGTGCGTTTTCAGAAAACTGGTGCGTTTTCAGGAAACTGGTGCGTTTTCAGGAAACTGGTGCGTTTTTAGAAAACTGGTGCGTTTTCAGCAAACTGGTGCGTTTTCAGGAAACTGGTGCGTTTTTAGGAAACTGGTGCGTTTTCAGCAAACTGGTGCGTTTTCAGGAAACTGGTGCGTTTTTAGGAAACTGGTGCGTTTTTAGCAAACTGGTGCGTTTTTAGGAAACTGGTGCGTTTTTAGGAAACTGGTGCGTTTTCAGGAAACTGGTGCGTTTTTAGGAAACTGGTGCGTTTTCTTAACAAATATGAAATAATATCCAAGTCTTGGCGAGTAGAATTACTCGCCTAGAACGCGTCCAATGTCCAGCAAGAGTGCCAAGTGAAGAAGATGATCCCTTGCCAAGTCAATCACCAAAACGATCACCGGAATAATCGTGAACGATTACCGGGAAATCTACGGTGATGAAGCTCGGTCCCAAACCAAAAGGAGGGCACCGGCCTAGAGTCCTGTCAACCGAGAAGAACACGGCCCCAAACCAAAAGGAGTGGCCGGTCTCCACAAAAGGAAGAGGTTGATGGTGCAAGTCCAGTTCAATATGGCAAAACGAGATTTTGCAAACGGCGTGACGGGGAATGAAACTATAGTCCGCCGGAAAGAGGTTGACGAGGAGGCAAGGATGGTATGCTCGGTGGAGGCTACGGTGGTGCAGGTGGTGCTCGGTGGAGGCTACGGTGGTGCAGGTGGTGGTGGAGATGGTGATGAAGTTTTGGTGGAAAAATGGGTTCTTTGGTGGTGAAGAAGAGGAAGAAGATGGTGTTTGTGGTTGGAAATGCAGGAGGAGATGGAGGAGAATGAGGTGGAGGGATTTGTGGTGGAGAAAATGGATTTGGTGGGTGGTGGTAATGGCTGGCCAAGGAGCTTGGGGGGTTTGGGTTTGCTGTTGGAGCTTGCTGGAACAAAGAAGATGAAGGAAAATGAAAGAGAGAGAAGATGGGAGTGCATATATATAAAGGGGGAAAATAATATAATAATAAGCCATCATCACTTTCCCTCCAAAGATTGCTGCGTCCACAATGTCCCAAGGCTGCGTTTAGGCAAATATAGAGCCAAACGCGGGAACTCAAGGCTGCGTCCAGAAGAAAACGCAAAGAGGCTGCGTTTCAGAGAAAAGGACAAAGGCATGGGTGATTGGACTTGAGTTGAATTGGCCATAAGCATTTAATGCAGCAAGGGGAGGATCACTGCATTAATGATGGATCCAACTGGTGAAGCTCGCGTTTGAGGAAGGAGAGAGAAAAATGGAAAAAGAGATAAGTGAGATACTTAGATAAATTCTCGGTATCTGGGAAAATACCGAAAACTCTAGAAATGACCAAAAATTGGAGTATCTCCAAAAGCTTTATAAAAATTCTCAAAAATCATAAATATTATAAAGTGACTTTTGGTGAAATCGGTTTTCAGAAACTCTACTTCATTTTCAAAATAAAAATCCTGGAATCCACTATGAACGGTGTCTACACCGGGTAAGCTGGATTTTTTGATAAATTCTGAAAAATCCCAGAAAATACCTGAAGGAAGAATATGTAATTTTAAGAAAGAATATGAAAGCGGAATCCAGAAATTTGATTCCAATAGTAAATTAAAATTCCTGGAATCAACCAGTGATACTGGCCGACACCGTTTTGAAGATCTACAATTTAATTCCGAAAAATTCCAGAAAATCATGAAAAATCTAGAATATTAAAAAATAATATTTGAAACTAAAATTAGTCAAATCTGAATACCAAACAGATCAAATCATGCAGTACAGCTATATGAGTAAGTATTTAAATAGCAGAAAATAAAATAAAATAATAAAAATAAAATACACCAAAAATCAGGATACGTAACTGTGCACGTATACCGAGGATGGGGTGTTACACAATCTTTGCAAAAGAAATCAAAGTTTGAGTCTATTCAAAAGAAGTTTTTGCTCTCAGTTTTTGTGCTCAAAACTCTCTCTTTTCTCTGAAGTTTTTGATTCAAAACTCTCTTCAATTTCATTTTATTTTTCACTAACAAAACTTGAGCTTCAATCCTATACATTATTCTCTAGGGTTTTTTTAAGGGAAAAGTTTTTCAAAAGAGAGTTTGTGGTCTTTGGTCACCAAGATATTATTGTATTTGTGGCTCCACTACCGCTGGACTAAAGGAGTGTGATTGAGGAGTTGGGTACTCCCTTGTGGTTGTAATCCTTTGTGGAAGTTATAGTGGTTCGAAAATCCTTCTGGGTGAAGGCGGAGACGTAGAGCTGGGTGCTCGAACCTCGAATTAAATCTCTGTGTTTGCGATTGGTTTATTTGTGTTATTTACTTGCTTTTCATTCATTATTATATTGTCGATCAATACTCTCACAACAAGATTGCATTGTGCACCTCAAACTCTTATTTAGAGGAATCACGAGGAAGGAGTTCAGAGCCCTTGATGGGGTATTCGGCTTCTAATCTTATTTTGGGTGATCATTGCATCATATCATCTTAAATTTGTGCATTGATTAGCATAATCACCTATTCATTCACTAGTAAAGATGGCCGATAACATTAAGACCCCTACCAAATTTGATGGACTCAACTTTCCCATATGGAAAGTTAGGATGACTATTTTTCTACAATCTCAAGGTAGTCTTGTTGCTAAGTCCTTGACCAAGCCTTATAGTAGACCCGAAAGTGAGGAGGACACTTGGTCTGAATTTACCTTCGAGGAATTTGATGCTAATTCTAAGGCTCAAAATGTCCTACTTTTAGCTTTGAATGAGGATGACTTAACACGGGTTATCCATTGCAAATCCGCCTATGAGATTTGGTAACACTTATTGATCACTCATGAGGGAACATCACAGTCAAGAGAGCTAAAATAGATCTCTTGTGTTCCCAATATGAATGTTTTAGAATGCTAGAAGATGAATCTATTGATGATATGATTACCAAGTTTACTAAGATTACAAATGCTCTTTCTTCTCTAGGTGATGATATAAACAACGACCAAAAGGTGCGTAAAGTGATTCGTGCTCTTCCTTCATCATGGGAAATCAAAGCTACCACCTTGAAGGAGTTGAATGACAAAGACGAGATGGAGCTCATAAGTCTTATTGGAAATCTTAAGACTCATGAGATGGAGAAGAAGGCTAGAGAAGAAGCGGTACCTCAAAAGAAAAAGTCCATAGCTTTCAAGTCTCTCCACCAACTACGATGTTTAAGAAGATGAAGAAGATGATGAAGAGCTATCTCTCCTTGTGAGAAATGTAAAGAGATTGTACCACAAGAATAAGCTCAACTATAGAAGGCGATGGGAAGGGAAGGAGGAGAAAAGGATCATATGCTACAACTATCGGAAACCCGGACATATCATGGCCGATTGTCTAGATTTCAAGAAAAAGATGTCCTCCTCCTTGAAGCAAAAGAGGCCGGTTAAGAAGAAGGTGTACAAAGCCACTTGGGATTCGGAAAGTTAATCTGAAGATGAAGTCGACACGGCAAATGTGTGTTTCATGGCAAACACACCTAAGGTAACTACCCAACACTTGATGATGAAAGTGAAATAAGTAGAGAAATGTTAGTACATGCTTTCGTTGAACTTTCAGAAAGTTTTGATGATAAAAAGGTAGAGTGTTCAAAATTGAAAAAGGAGAATGAAATGCTTAAAAATCAACTTGCCATTTCTTCAAAAGAAAAGGATGAACTATTTTCTAATCTTATTTCAACACAAAGAGATTTTGATGCCTATAGAGTTGCTTGCAAAGCTAAATATCCTAAAATTGATGAACATGAATTATCCTTATTAAAAACTAAAGTCAATGATTTTGGAAATGTTTTAAAAGAATGTGCTTTTAACACTACTAAATTAGAAGAAATATTTTTAAAGAAGCATATGCACACTCCACATGCTAAAAATGATAAAACTACTCATGCCAAAACTTCATATGCTCATCATGCCAACATATCACATGTCAATCATGCTAAAACTACTCATGCTCACAATTCACATGTTCATATGCCACATGCTCATTATGCTTTTAAATATGGAAGAATTTATAAATATACTTATTGTGGCAGGAATGGCCATTTAGCTAAATTTTGCTATGATCATATAAATAGTACGAATAATCTTGTTTGGGTTCGAAACACTAACTCATTAGGACCCAAGAAAATATGGGTACCAAAATCAAGTCTTAAATTATTTGATGTAGGTACACACCAAGACTCCAAGACGTAAGAGCGGTGGTACCTTGATAGTGGTTGTTCAAGGCATATGACATGGGACATCAACAATTTTACAACCCTATCAAGGTACGATGAAGGTGGCACCGTCACCTTCGGAGATGACTCCAAGGGCATCATCATCGGTATAGGTAACATTAAGATTAGTGTATCTCCTTTAATAGAAATGTAGTTCTTATTGATGGGCTTAAACATAACTTGCTTAGTATTAGTCAACTATGTGATCGTGGTCTCAAAATTGTGTTTGATGAATCTTCTTGCAAAATTTTGATTGTAAAACCAATGATTGTATTCTTACTGGATTTCGTGAAAATAATGTCTATATTATTGACATGCTTAATTTGGATTGTTCTACTAAATGTTTAAATGCTTTTGATGAGATTTCATGGTTATGGCATAGAAGATTAGGACATGCATCTTTTGATCACCTTGCTAGAATTAATTCTAAGGAATTGGTGAAGGGTATTCCTTATTTGAAGTTTGAAAAAGACCGCATTTGTGGTGCGTGCCAACTTGGGAAACAAACCAAGTCTTCTTTCAAACCAATCAAAGATATCATGTCATCTAGGCCTTTAGAATTGATTCACATGGATCTTTTTGGACCAACTAAAACTAAAAGCTTAAATGGAAACAGATATGTTTTTATTTTAGTCGATGATTTTTCTCGTTTCACTTGGGTTTCTTTTTGGAGCATAAAGATCAAACTTTCTCGTATTTTAAGATTTTCGAAAAAGGGTTGAAAAAGAAAAAAGATTTTCGATTTTACGGATAAGAAGTGATAGAGGTGGTGAGTGTGTCAACCAACTCTTCATGACTTATTGTGATGAAAAGGGAATTAAGCATGAAATGTCAAGTCCTAGAACTCCACAACAAAATGGAGTAGTTAAGAGGAAGAATAGAACTCTTCAAGAAATGGTTAAGATTATGATAAGTGAATATGGGCTCCCTCAATACTTATGGGCCGAGGCCGTAAACACCACATGCTACATATCAAACCGTATTTATTGTGTAAAAATACTTTCAAAACCTCTTTTGAAATTTATCATTTAAGAAAACCAAATATTTCATACTTTAAAGTTTTTGGATGCAAGTGTTTTGTTTGAACACCAAAGATAATTTGGGTAAATTTGATGCTAAAGCTTATGAAGCAATCTTTGTTAGTTATTCTAGTACTAGCAAAGCATATAGAGTGTTTAATAAATCATCTCATACTATTGAAGAATCTATGCATGTTAAATTTGAAGAATCTAATGCTATTGTTGAGAATGTTGTAGAGATTGACTCATTAGGTGAGGACATGGAGAATATATCCTTGAAGGATTTACCCATCCAAGAAGACAAGCAAGAACCCGTTGGTGAAGTTCAAAAGGATGAAGTGGAACAATCACAACCACTTCCTAAAGATTGGAGATATGCTTCAAATCATCCTAAAGATCTCATCATAGGTGATGTATCAAAAGAGGTAACCATTCGCTCCAAACTCCATGATTTGTGTGGGAATTATGCTTTCATATCTCATTTGAACTCAAAAACATCCTCGAAGCCGAGGGTCACTCATATTGGTTGCTAGCTATGCAAGAAGAGCTTAATCAATTTGAGCGCAACCAAGTTTGGCACCTTGTTCCTATACCCCATGATAGACTAATAATTGGTACTAAGTGGATTTTTAGGAACAAGTTGGATGAGTCAGGAAATGTTAATAGGGATAAGGCTAGGTTAGTGCCCAAGGTTACACTCAAGTTGAAGGAATCGACTTTGAGGAGACCTTTGCACCGGTAGCATGGCTAGAAGCCATACGGATCACACTAGCTTATGCATCCTATAAAATTTTAAACTTTTTCAAATGGATATAAAAGTGCATTTTTAAATGGTTTTGTTGATGAAAAAGTTTATGTTGAACAACCTCCCGATTTTGTGGATCATGTTCATCCAAATTTATTTTCAAGCTAGATAAAGCATTGTATGGTTTAAAACAAGCTCCAAGAGCTTGGTATGAAAGGCTTTTAGTTTTCTTCTTTCAAAGGATTTTGTTAAAGGTAAAGTAGACACCACATTATTACTAAACATGTTGATAGTGGCATTCTTATAGCTCAAATATATGTTGATGATATAATCTTTGGTTCTACTAATGAGTTACTTTGCAAGGAGTTTGAACAATGTATGCAACGTGAATTTGAGATGTCATTGATGGGAGAATTGAACTATTTTCTTGGACTCCAAGTCAAGCAAATGAGTGACGGGATTTTCATATGTCAAGCCATGTACTCCAAGGAACTCATCAAGAAATTTGAGCTTGAAGATTCAAAAATTTGCAACACTCCCATGGCCACCACCACCAAGCTTGATAAGGATGACCAAGGTAAGTGTGTTGATATAAAATTATATAGAAGCATGATTGGTAGTTGATTGAAACTTGAACCTGCACATAAAATACAAAACTTTAGAACTTCAACATGGAGATGTGCAAGTGCTCAATTCTTACCGCTATAGCAAGTGGCTATGCGGGTAGTGATCCACAAGGAGGGTTTGCGATAGAAGCGTTCAAGGTTTTTTATTGAAATCTTTGTGAAGAAAAATGAATGTTCTTCTTTGTTTTAAGTTATGAAAATGAAAAAAGAGTTATAGGTTAAAGTTAGAAAGAAAACGGTAGAATGAGAAGGTGGAGAAAATCAGAAAATGACTATGCACAAATAAATTGAAAAAGAATGAAAAAGGATTTGGAAGATGTGGTGAAAGAAATCGTGTTGGTGATCTAAATAAAAATAAAAGAAAAGAAAGAAGATTAAGGAATTACTCACCTAGTTTGGTTGATGACTTACCTGGAACCCTTGCATGTTCTACCTTGCTTCGGAGGCGTTCAACGCATAAGTCATAAGATCGAGCTCAGTCCCCATTCGCATTATATCATCAAGCCGAGCAAGAATGAAGTGATACGGATCTTGAGGAGGAGAACATCTTCATGAAGTATCGTTGACACTCACAAAAACGTTGTTATACTTATGCTTCTGAATTCACTTGCATGCTCAACAAAACCAAAAGAGGTAAAGTAGAAAGAGGAAGAAGAAAATAAAAGGAAACAAAAGTAAATAGATGAATATAAAAAAGTATTTACCTTTATTGCTTGCAGAAACGATGAAAGAAAGGAGGAGGGTACATCGGTGCCACTCTTAACATAAGCCTCTCTCTCTTTCTTACATGAATTTCAATCTAACCTAAGCTTACATACAAATTACAATTACATAAAAAGAAAAGAAAAACCTAAACTACAAAGAATGAAAACTGGACTAATCCTATGTCTGCATGATCCCCCCTAAGGCTCTGAAAATCCCAGTATTTATAGGCAAAACCCCACCTACAGGAGCGTATGAAGATAGGGGGAGCAAACGCTCCCCCTAATTCTCTAACCAAGCCACGAAAATGCGGCTTTGGCCGCGTTTCCGCTGCCAGGGTGTGGCTAGGTGGCCACACCCTGTTGGTGGGTCTTCCCGGTATCTCGTTCTGTCTTTATCTTGGGTTGGATTTGCAGTTTAGGTCCGAGATTTTGAAGAAATGGCCGTTGATCTTTGCTTCAACCGATCGATTCTGAGAGGATTCTTCTCAACCGGTTTTCAACCTCTTGATTTTGCCCTAATTCACTGAGTTCGAATTAATTCTGATTTAATTCAGAATTTTGGTAGGCTTTTGGGCTTATTTCTCTTCATTTCCTTAAGGAATGGGCCTGCAAATAAATTAAACATTTAATTAGGACAATGCAGATTTTATTCTATAATAAGTATGAAAATATGATACTAAATGTGCAACATTAGTGACCAATCACACCCCCATACCTATCTTTTGCTCGTCCTCGAGCAAAACAACTAAACAATACTAAGGATTATTAGACCACTTTCGCAGGTCACGCGATTGTACTGAGCATGTACAACAAGCCGTTAAACCTCTAGGTTTCCCCTAGAGGACGAGTTTTGTCTCGTGAGGGTTTACAGTGGATTACACCCACAAAATCCATAAAGAAAGAGAAACAAAGAGTTAGTATTTTCGAAAAGCATTTTGAAAGAGAAAAATATTTGAAATATAATTGTAAGATTTAAGTAATCTATAAGTTATAGGAAAGCTGAATTTTTCATCCCTAAACTTAGTCTCTATTCAAAAATTTGTTATCAATCAAGGTAAGGAGTTAAATTGTACTTCTCATCTAGTCTATTACTTTACCCTAAGTCATATGCACCTAGTGATCGTGAAAATTTTGACTAAGGGTTCATTAACTCTAACTCTTATACCTTATTTATTTTTATATATATATTTTGTGGTATTATTCCTTAGTTCTATTAGGCTTTCTAATCTGCCCATGTAACGAGCCTTTAATCGATGACTCCTAAACCAAACGGTCTTAGGGCACCGGGTGAGAAAACACCCCAAGGACTTAAGGACTCGAGCAAATAAGGCCACAAAACTAAGGATTTTATTATATGAACCCCTTTTAGGTGTGAATATTTATTCTTTATTAGGTACAAACACCCAGCTTAATCAGAGGATTTTCATATATTTTTAAAACTTATCTAATCATCTTTCGCATAAATACTAAGGCTTGCTTAGGCCAAAGTACCTAGCTAATCAATAATTAGATTCGTTCATATTTTTTTTTATATATATAAGGCATAAGAATCTTTATTTTTAAACCCTAAGTGTGTGAGTGTATGAAATGTGCATATTTAATTAAGGTAAAGATCAAGACTAAATTACTTTGACAAATTTTCTTCCTAACCCTAAAAATCAAACAAATAATCTTATTTTGACCAAGTATAAGAAATCTTAATTTTGATTTTTCTATTCCTTAAAATTGACTTAATTTCTTACAAAAAATATGTCAAAATATTGTTTCTATTTTCAAAAAGTTTTTTAAAAGTAAAGAAAATGTTAATTTTTTTATTTTTATTTTTATTAAAAAGAAAAACCTAAGTTATGTTAGAACCCTCCCCCACACCTATCTCATGCATTGTCCTCAATGTATGAATTAATTCATAGATGCATGAAAAAGAAGAAAGGGAAGGAAAATGTTACCTTAAGGTGGTGGTTCCGGTGGTGGTCTGATTGGTCCACGAAATGCGGTCCAATCGACTTTTTGTGGGGTTCGGAGGAACCCACCAGAAATCTCTTTAATATAACCCATTAAAATGATATATGCATGATTGATTTTTATTAAATATTTAACCCCATCTAATTTTCAAATTTCATAATTAATTTCGGAGTCAAATTTGTCAACCGCCTTGTCCCAAAATGGATTGTCAAAAGATAGAATGATTAACTTGGACTCAGGAAGTACTGGAACTAATACCAACTCAGGAAGGTGACTTAAGTCAAGTAAAGGTTCAGGAGTCGAGATTAGTTCAAGAAGCGGGTCCAAGTCAAGAAGTTGAAACTCATGTCCACATTTATTTTCCAACAATGGAATGTGACTTAATATTGGTGATTCAAGTTCAAGAATGATAGGTGTGGGAATCAAAATTGACTCTAAAATATTACTCAGGTCTGGTAACAAAACAGGAGTCAATATTGATTCGGGAATTTGAACTGGATCACAGATTTGAGAATCTAGGTCACATTTCTCATTGAGTTCAATGTCATAAAAATAAGAACTTGCCAATTTATCAATGAGATTTTCAAAATTATAAAATTGGTCAAGTTCAACATGATGATCATCAAAGATGGGTGATTCAATTTCATGATGAATTGGCACAGGATCCAATGTGGACTCGGGAAAAAGATTGAAATCAGGTGAAGACACCGGAGTCATTATTGAATCAGGAAGTAGAATTGAATCACTAAGTTGAGGTTCATGATCATATTCATTTTCAAGTTCAATTTCAGGAAAAAAGAATAACTTGCCAAACTGTCCATGTCACTTTTAAATTTTGGAGTTTCGGCAAGTTCAAATGATTGTATTGAAATGGAACCTTGTGTTCCAAAACAACATGACTCTTTGGCTCTAACAGAATGGTTACTGACATCAGAACTGGTCAAACGGTGAGAACGTAGAGATTGGACCATCATATCTATGTCATGATTACGAGCGTTTGAGCCTGAGTCATGGCTTCAAGCATCTTTTCATAGTTGATGGGTTCATCATCTTGTTGAAAAGATGACGTGTTGTTTTGGAATTGGTGGTGAAATTGTGAGTCTATCAGATTTTGTGATTTTTGTTTGGACTCACGCATACTCATTTCCAAAATTGATGGTCTTCTATTTTGGACTGGTGGAGCTGAGTATGAATCTTGGAAATATTGTGGACAAGGTGGATAAGGAGGACAAGTTGGTTAAAAATTGGACTCGAGGGAGGTGAATCCCCATTGACTCTGTGAAGAGTTGAAATTATCATGGAAATTATGGTTATAAGATTGGGGACATGGGTTATATTGATTCGGATAAGACCAATCCGGTACACTAGGTTGGTTAAAGTTATGATATGCCGGGTTGGTAATATCTGAAAATGAGGTCGGTGTGTAATATGGATTACTATTAAAATTGAAAAAATTGTTATTATAAGCCATATCACACAATAGAATACAAATAAAGAAAAACAAACAAATAAGCAAACAAATAAAAAGAAAAATTCTAAACTAAGTTAGGGTAGACCTAGGACCTAGACGACTCCTAACTGGTTAGACTGTCCACGGGAGGTATAATGCAGACTTTGACCACAAGCTAATCAGCCCGGTCAGGGCAAGATTGGTGGGAGGTTTTCCGTCAAAGACGTTCCTTAATTAAATAACCACCAACCTTCAGGCTTTCGGCCCTTAATCCCTTTCCTAGACACTGATTTGGCAGGAGTCAAATTCCAACACCTTTCCCCCTTAGGATAATCTCCTAATTGAGTCCGAGATGTCCCTAGGGCCAACGTCTACTCATTTTTAGTTAGGCTCGGGTTAGTGAATGCTTGGAATCTGATTTTTGGGCCAAGGAAGGATGATTAAATCCCCACCTTATCTTGTTATGGGGTGGTGCCCTTAAGATCAGTTTGTGCAAGTGTACAAGATATGTAAACAAGATTCACTCAAAGCGATGTAAATCAACCAAGAGATGAGTCCTATTCTAAATGCAATGCGATCGTACCTTGCTCCAGCACTCTTCAACAGTAAAATAAATGAATTGAAAAGACACGTGCCTAAAAATGCAAACGTCTAATCAATTTTTTAACTTTTCAATAAATATTTTACTATTTGTTTATTAGCAGGCTTATGGTGATGGCATATAAGAAATAAAGTTTGCAGAAAACTATCATTTTGCAAAGCAAGCAGCCCTGCAAAAAAGCTAGTTAGTAGTGAACTCTTCCTTGCCGCGGAAACGCGGCCAAAGCCGAGAAAACGCAGCAATTCAGAGGGTACTTGGTCTCTGTTTTCTGGAACAGAGACCCAAGACCACTTATATGTCACTGCAATCTTTCTTTCCTGCTTTTCTTGCCCTATAACCTGCAACAGAGAAGAAAAATTTGTTTTAATTCTAAAACTTCAATAAAAACAATATTTCAATAAAAACCATTACCCTCCCCGGTAACGGCGCCAAAAATTTGATTGAAACTTGAACCTGCACATAAAATACAAAACTTTAGAACTTCAACATGGAGATGTGCAAGTGCTCAATTCTTACCGCTATAGCAAGTGGCTATGCGGGTCGTGATCCACAAGGAGGGTTTCCGATAGAAGCGTTCAAGGTTTTTTATTGAAATCTTTGTGAAGAAAAACGAAGGTTCTTCTTTGTTTTAAGTTATGAAAATGAAAAAAGAGTTATAGGTTAAAGTTAGAAAGAAAACGGTAGAATGAGAAGTTGGAGAAAATCAGAAAATGACTATGTACAAATAAATTGAAAAAGAATGAAAAAGGATTTGGAAGATGTGGTGAAAGAAATCGTGTGGTGATCTAAATAAAAATAAAAGAAAAGAAAGAAGATTAAGGAATTACTCACCTAGTATGGTTGATGACTTACCTGGAACCCTTGCATGTTCTACCTTACTTCGGAGGCGTTCAACGCATAAGTCATAGGATCGAGCTCAGTCCCCGTTCGCATTATATCATCAAGCCGAGCAAGAATGAAGTGATACGGATCTTGAGGAGGAGAACATCTTCATGAAGTATCATTGGCACTCACAAAAACGTTGTTATACTTATGCTTCTGGATTCACTTGCATGCTCAACAAAACCAAAAGAGGTAAAGTAGAAAGAGGAAGAAGAAAACAAAAGGAAACAAAAGTAAAGAGACGAACATAAAAAAGTATTTACCTTTATTGCTTGCAGAAACGATGGAAGAAAGGAGGAGGGTACATCGGTGCCACTCTCAACATAAGCCTCTCTCTCTTACTTACATGAATCTCAATCTAACCTAAGCTTACATACAAATTACAATTACATAAAAAGAAAAGAAAAACCTAAACTACAAAGAATGAAAACTGGACTAATCCTATCTCTGCATGATCCTCCCCCTGAGGCTCTGAAAATCCCAGTATTTATAGGCAAAACCCCACCTACAGGAGCGTATGAAGATAGGGGGAGCAAACGCTCCCCCTAATTCTCTAACCAAGCCGCGAAAACGCGGCTTTGGCCGCGTTTACGCGGCCAGGGTGTGGCCAGGTGGCCACACCCTGTTGGTGGGTCTTCCCGGCATCTCGTTTTGTCTTTATCTTGGGTTGGATTTGCATTTAGGTCCGAGATTTTGAAGAAATGGCCGTTGATCTTTGCTTCAACCGATCGATTCTGAGAGGATTCTTCTCAACCGGTTTTCAACCTCTTGATTTTGCCCTGATTCATTGAGTTCGAATTAATTTTGATTTAATTCAGAATTTTAGTGGGCTTTAGGGCTCATTTCTCTTTATCTCCTTAAGTAATGGGCCTGCAAATAAATTAAACATTTAATTAGGACAATGCAGATTTTATTCTATAATAAGTATGGAAATATGATACTAAATGTGCAACATTAGTGACCAATCAGTAGTCTGTTGTATTTAACAGCTTGACTGAGATTTACCTGTGCAACAAAATAAAGAAGTTTAGATTTAGAAATAATAGTGCAAGGTTCTCAATTCTAATCCGCTGTAGCAAGGCTATGCGGGTCGTGATCCTCAGGGAGGGACTAGCGATGGAAGCGTTTGTAAGTTTTACTCTAAAAATTATTTATTTTTATTATTAGCAGTGGTATTTACAATGAAGTGGGGAGAAAAGAATTTGAGAGATGTGGAAGATATGGATCTAAAAAGAAAAGAAATAAAATAAAGAAAAACTTATAACACGTACAAACCTCTTTAACCTGCTTACCTTCGATCCGTGCGATGATTTACCTTTTCTTGGAAGACTTGCAAGTATGGCGTATAGGATGTTGATCGCCATAAGCCATCAAGGATTCTTCTTTGGCTAGGTAGTCTCAATGTAATTGGGTCTCATTGTTCACAAGGCATTAGAGAAAAAACGAATGAAGAAAACAAGAATACAGAGAAACAAAGAAACAAACAAGAGAAGAAGAACATAAAATAATAACAAAAACACACCTCAAGTGAATTTCATTAACAATGGAAGATAAATGGGCTTACACCGCTGTCACCTCAGTACAAGCGTAGACTCCATCCTCCATGAAAGGTCCCTCCACTCTCAGTTACAAAATTTACAAAAGAAAAACGAAAATAAAATCTAACCTAGAAAGAAAACCTAAAAACCCTAGCTTTTGGCCCTTGGCTCTTCGCTGGACGCTTTCTGTGTTGCATCTGCAGGGTATTTATAGGAGTTGGAAGATGTAGAGTCCTAGTACAACTCTCCCAAAAATCTTATCTCCAGACTTGTGGCACTTATCCATAGAAGTTCAAATCAAATCCGTCCTGCAATTTATTATCCTGTTGATCGCCGAAATTGGCTTATCTACAGACTGAATTGGAAAGTTTGATCAACATAAGAGTTGTAGGGCTTCAAGTCTTCTTTCTGGAGCATTTTGAATCATCAGATTTGCATATCTGTAGCAAAAGTTATCATCTGAATACTAAACATGTACAGTCTGAATCCGAATTTATCTTTAAACTCTTTCCTGCAAGCATTTAGGGTTGAATAGAAGTCTATCCTTCCCTTTTCTTTGTATTTGCAACTTTGGCCCTTATGTATTTGCACTTTGACATTTGGTATTTGCACTTTTACACCTGGGCTTGGACTTGGGCTTGGATATGGGCTTTTGGGCTTCATTAAACTTTATTTCTTATAAAAATAAGAACTCGAGGCCTGCACACAATAAATTACAAATTATTAATAAATGTGCAGAATTAAATGAATAAATATGAAAATGTGATGGTAAATATGATGATAAAAATGCATTTTTCACTACCAATCACACCCCCACACTTATCTTTTTGCTCGTCCTCGAGTAAAAACAAAGAAAAGAAAAAGAAATGAAAAGTTAATCTAACCTAACTCACTTTCGTAGGAATCACGATTACACTTAGCACGTGCAACAAGCCGTTAAACCTCTAGGTTACCCTAAAGGACGAGTGTTGTCTCGTGAGGGTTTTCAGCGGATTACACCCACAAAATCCATAAAAAGAAAATATTTGAATTATATTTGAAGAGACTAAGTAGTCTATAAGTTTAGGATTATCATTTTTATTCATTCTTCAAACTTAGTCTTAATAAAGTTAATTGTTTTCCATTTTAGGTAAGAATTAAAATTGAATTTCTAATATAGTCTTTTTCGTTACCAAAAATCATATGCATCCTTATGTTTTTACTAGGAATTCCTTAACTTGGACTTTCATGCCTCTTTATATATATTTTTTTCTTTTTTTTTTTAATATGTATAACGCATCTAATTTTCTTTCGTGTAAGCATGAAGGCTTCTTGAGGCTCTCATACCTAACTAATTGACTAATAGATGTGTTAAAAATTTTTTTAGCATGTATAACTCATCTAATTTTCTTTCGTGTAAGTATCAAGGCTTCTTGAGGCCCTCATACCTAACTAATTGACTATTAGATGTGTTAATACATATATAAGTAATTTTTCCTTAATTTCCTTAGGCTTTCTAATCCACCCATGTAACGAACTTAAAGTCGATGACTCCCAAACCGGTTGGCTTTAGGGCACCAGGTGAGAAAATACCCCGCGGACTCAAATTCGAGTGAACTAGGCCCCAAAACTAAGGACTTTATTTTATTTACTAACCTTTAGGCATGAATACTTATGCTTCTTGAGGCACATGTATCAGCTTAATTGGTGACTTTTTTTTTCTTTCTTTCTTTTTTTTTTTTTATATATATGAGGCACAAGGTCTTTGTCTTAGAATCCTAGATATGCATTTGGTATGCATACTTCATTAAGGTAAAAATCAAGACTAATTAATTATTCAATTTCTTCTCCTATACCTAAAAATTAAACAATTTATTTATTTTGACCAAGTTTTTAGAAATCCTAATCATGATTTTCCTAATCCTTAAAACTAACTTAGATTTCTTTCAAAAAATAAGTCAAAATATTTCCTTTTTATAACATTTTTTTTAAATTTTTTTTTCAGATTTTTTTTTTTTTAGCAAATTTTTGTTAGTTTCTACCTATGTTAGTATGTTAGTAAAGCCCACCCCCACACTTATCTCATGCATTGTCCTCAATGTATGAATGAATGCATATATGCATGAAACAGAACAAGGAAGGCAGAAAATTACCTTAGGGGGTGGTTCCGGTGGTGGTCTAATTGGGCCAAGCGTTGCTACCCAATCAAGATAATGTAGTAGTTGGTGAAACCCACCAGAAATTTTTCGTCTATAACCCACTAAAATATATGTATAATCATTTTTTAAAATTTTCACCCCATCAAATTTCCATAATTCATAATTAGTTTCAGAGTCAATTGTGTCAACCTCCTTGTCCCAAAATCGAGTATGAAAAGATGGAATTATTGACTTGGATATTATAGGTGCGGGAACGAATACTGACTCAGGGAAGAAGCTCAAATCAAGTAAGGGCTCAGGAGTCGGGCTAAGTTCAGGAAGTGGGTCCAAATCAATAAGTTTAAGCTCAAATCCATAATCATCTTCCCACAATGGCATGTGACTCAATGTTGGTGATTTAAGTTCAGGAATGATAGGTGTGGGAATTAAAACTGACTCTAAAAGATTACCTAAGTCGGGTAACAAAACAGGAGTCAATAATGATTTGGGAATTTGAACTTGATCACAGATTTGAGAATCTAGGTCACATATCTCATTGGGTTCAATGTTATAAAAATCAGAACTTGCCAATTTATCCATGGGACTTTCAAAATTGCACAATTGGTCAAGTGACTCAATATCATGATGAATTAGAACAGGATCCAATGTTGACTCAGGAAAAGTGAAATCAGGTGGAGACACTGGAGTCATTATTGAATCAGGAAGTAAAATTGAATCATCAAGTGGGAGATCATGATCATATTCATGTTCAAGTTCTATTTCAGGAAAGGAAAAACTTGCCAAATTATCAACAATTGGAGTTTCAGCAAGTTCAAATGATGATACTGAAGTAGAATCTTGTTGTCCAAAGCAACTTGGTTCGTCGGCTCTACGAGAGTGGTCAATGATATCAGAAATGGCCGAACGGTGAGAACGTAAAGATTGAACCATCATATCTATATCACGATCACGGGCTAATCTAGCCTGAGTCATGGCTGCAAGCATCCCTTCATAGTTGATAGGTGCATCGTGTTGTGATTGGACTTGAAAGGGTGAAGTGTAATCGTGATGAAATTGTGAGTCGGTGGACTCACGCATAATCATTTCTCCGATTGATGGTAATTGTTGCTTGGACTCATGCATACTTATCATTTCCCCGATAGATGGTAGTCTATTCTGACTGGGTGGATCTAAGTATGACTCATTGAAAGAATGTGGACTGGTGGAGACTGAGGACAAGTCGGTTGAAAATTGGACTCGGGGGACTCGAAACCCCATGAACTCTGTGACGAGTTGAAAGTATGAAAATCATGGTCATAAGATGGGGGGTATGGGTTATATTATTCGGATAAGACCATTCCGGCACACTAGATTGGTCAAAGTTATGATATGCCGGGTTGGTAATATCTGAAAAATAGTTAGGTGTGTAATATGGATTAAAGTTGGAAAATTTATTATTATATGCCATATCACACCAACACAACAAACAAACAAATAAACAAACAAAAAGAAAAAAAATTCTATCCTAAGTTAGGGTAGACCTATGACCTAGACGACTCCTAACTGGTTAGACTGTCCACGGGAGGTCGGGTGCAGACTTTGACCACGAGTTAATCAGCCAGGTCAGGGCAAGAGTGGTGGGAGGTTTTCCGTCAAAGACGTTCCTTAATTAAATAACCATCAATCTTCGGGCTTTCGGCCCTCAATCCTTTCCTAAGCACTGATTTGGCAAGAGTCAACTTCCAGCACTGTTCCCCCTTAGGATAATCTCCTATTGAGTCCGAGATGTCCCTAGGGCCAACGTCTACTCTTTTTTAGTTAGGCTTGGTTAGTGAGTGCTTGGGATATGATTTTTGGGTTAAGGAAGGGTGATGAAATTCCCACCTTATCTTGTTAATGGGTTATGCCCTTAAGATGAATTAGTGCAAGTGTACAAGATAAATAGATAGAATTCACTCAAAGCAGATAATCAACCAAGAGATGAGTCCTATTCTACATGCAATGCGTACGTACCTTGCTCCTCCAGCACTCTTCAACAGTAAATAAAAATAATTGAAAAGACACGTGCCTAATATGCAAACGTCTAATCAATTTTATTTTTAACAACCAATAACTTACTGTTGAATTATTAGCAATTTACAGGTATATCACAGAACAAAATAAACAGAGCAGTAAACAGAATTTACAATTTGCAGCAACCTGCAAAAATATCAATCAGTAGTTCTCTACTGTTGCTGCGTTTCCGCTGCTCTGGCCGGATCCGCGACAAAACAGTAGGTTCTGGTGCTCTGCCTTCGAGGGCAGAGACACAGAATAGCAATATGTCCACTGCTGCTGCTATGTTTCTGTTTCCTGTTCTCCAAACCTGCAAACAGAAAAGAATAAAGAATTAGTTAAAAATTAAAATTTTGTTTTAGAGATAAACTTACCGTCCCTCCCCGGCAACGGCGCCAATTTGTTGACTGAGATTTACCTGTGCAACAAAATAAAGAAGTTTAGATTTAGAAATAATAGTGCAAGGTTCTCAATTCTAATCCGCTGTAGCAAGGCTATGCGGGTCGTGATCCTCAGGGAGGGACTAGCGATGGAAGCGTTTGTAAGTTTTACTCTAAAAATTATTTATTTTTATTATTAGCAGTGGTATTTACAATGAAGTGGGGAGAAAAGAATTTGAGAGATGTGGAAGATATGGATCTAAAAAGAAAAGAAATAAAATAAAGAAAAACTTATAACACGTACAAACCTCTTTAACCTGCTTACCTTCGATCCGTGCGATGATTTACCTTTTCTTGGAAGACTTGCAAGTATGGCGTATAGGATGTTGATCGCCATAAGCCATCAAGGATTCTTCTTTGGCTAGGTAGTCTCAATGCAATTGGGTCTCATTGTTCACAAGGCATTAGAGAAAAAACGAATGAAGAAAACAAGAATACAGAGAAACAAAGAAACAAACAAGAGAAGAAGAACATAAAATAATAACAAAAACACACCTCAAGTGAATTTCATTAACAATGGAAGATAAGTGGGCTTACACCGCTGTCACCTCAGTACAAGCGTAGACTCCATCCTCCATGAAAGGTCCCTCCACTCTCAGTTACAAAATTTACAAAAGAGAAACGAAAATAAAATCTAACCTAGAAAGAAAACCTAAAAACCCTAGCTTTTGGCCCTTGGCTCTTCGCTGGACGCTTTCTGTGTTGCATCTGCAGGGGTATTTATAGGAGTTGGAAGATGTAGAGTTCTAGTACAACTCTCCCAAAAAATCTTATCTCCAGACTTGTGGCACTTATCCATAGAAGTTCAAATCAAATCTGTCCTGCAATTTATTATCTTGTTGATCGCCGAAATTGGCTTATCTACGGACTGAATTGGAAAGTTTGATCAACATAAGAGTTTTAGGGCTTCAAGTCTTCTTTCTGGAGCATTTTGAATCATCGGATTTGCATATCTGTAGCAAAAGTTATCATCTGAATACTAAACATGTACAGTCTGAATCCGAATTTATCTTTAAACTCTTTCCTGCAAGCATTTAGGGTTGAATAGAAGTCTATCCTTCCCTTTTCTTTGTATTTGCAACTTTGGCTCTTATGTATTTGCACTTTTGATATTTGGTATTTGCACTTTTACACCTGGGCTTGGACTTGGGCTTGGATATGGGCTTTTGGGCTTCATTAAGCTTTATTTCTTATAAAAATAAGAACTCGAGGCCTGCACACAATAAATTACAAATTATTAATAAATGTGCAGAATTAAATGAATAAATATGAAAATGTGATGGTAAATATGATGATAAAAATGCACTTTTCACTACCAATCACAGCTAGTAGGCTGGATATTATGTTTAGTGTGTGTCTTTATACTAGATTCCAATCGTGTCCCAAAGAATCTCATTTAATTGTGGTAAAATGCATTATTTGTTATGTTAAGGGCACTATTGGAATGGGTCTTTGGTATCCGAAAATAGGAGAATTCTCAATGACGAGTTTTTCGGATGCCGACTATGCGGGTTGTAGAGTGGATAGGAAGAGTACTAGTGGAACATGTCAATTTCTTGGTAATTGTCTTGTTTCATGGTCTTCCAAGAAACAAAATTTAGTAGCCCTCTCAACCGTCGAGGCGGAGTATGTTGCGGCGGGGGCTTGTTGTGCTCAAGTCCTTTGGATGAAACATACTCTCCTTGATTATGATTTGCATTTTGACCACATAAAAATATTTTGTGATAATACTAGTACATTCATGTGACTAAGAATGCAAATCAACATAGTAAGACCAAGCACATTGAGATTTGATATCACTTCCTTAGAAATCATTTTGAGAAAGGTGATATTGATATTGATTATGTTTCTTCCGATTTTCAACTTGCCGATATTTTCACTAAACCACTTGAGTATAATAGATTTTCTTTTATATATGGTGAACTAAATATTTGTGCGGTTGAATAAGGAAGTTTTCTTGCTAATATATCCCTTTTTGATGTATGACAAAAAGGGAGAGAAATATATATGTGTTTTATATTTGCTTTTATGATTTGGTGTTTTATGGTTGCTTTGTGATTTATGGTTGCTTTCAAAATTTTCAACAATTGAAAATTTTCTCAAAATTTATTGTTTTATACTTGTTTAAATAGAGCATTATTTGAGGGGGAGCTTTTACCTCTCTTTTATATCTTGTGTTATAACCTACATGTTTTGTCATCATCAAAAAGGGGGAGATTGTTGGCCCTAAAGGTTACACTCTCTATTTGTTTAAGTTTTGATGATAACAAAACACATAGAAGCTCTTTGGTATTAATAAGTTATTTTAGAATGAGTTTCAGGTTTGAACAAGTATTGATGGCTTCAAGCTTATTGCAAGGTTAATTGCGCCAAAATCATGTTGATAGGTTGATGGCGCAAGAGAACTCTTTTATAGGAGAGGAGGCTCTAGCTCGGCAACGTGGTTCAGAGACTTCTTCCTTTAGTTTTATATTTTTAGTTTGTTAAAGGATAATGTATAGTGTTGAAGCTCAATTTTCCCCACACACAAGATTTTGCACATGTTTTTCAAAAGATATTTCTTCATTTTATAAAATATTTCTATAAACCTATTTTAATATTTGCAAACTCTATTTTATGTAGAGTACCAAGTCTTGATCAAAAATTATTTTTGAAATTATTAGATCTTCAAAAATATTCTGAATGCTTTGACCTGTTAAGGTCGACCAGACGGTCAACCGGCTCTGTTTCAGGTCAGAACAATCGACCGGGCGGTTGACCGCGCTTCGACCGTTTGGGTGCGTGCATGTGTGCACGTTACCCGGTCGACCGGGCGGTCGACCGGACCCCATATCGGTCGACCGTGCTTCGGCCGACTGAAAGCAATTTTGTCTCTGTTTGGGACGGTCGACCGGGCGATCGACCGTGGGCTAGCAACTGTCAAATTTTTTCAAAACCGATCGACCGGCCGGTCGACCGTGAGCTATTTTTCAGCCTTAATGGCTAGTTTTTTAAATACGTTTTAAAACGTGTTTCTTCTCCAAATGAATTTTAGGGCTGGATTTGGGTCTAATCTTTCCTGATTATTCATTATAACAATTTACCTTTTAGTCCTACATTTATCTTATAAATAGGGATGATTAGGATTGAGAAGAAAACAACAATCTTTGCAAAAGAAATCAAAGTTTGAGTCTATTCAAAAGAAGTTTTGCTCTCAGTTTTTGTGCTCAAAACTCTCTCTTTCTCTGAAGTTTTTGATTCAAAACTCTCTTCAATTTCATTTTATTTTTCACTAACAAACTTGAGCTTTAATCCTATACATTATTCTCTAGAGTTTTTGTAAGGGAAAAGTTTTTCAAAAGAGAGTTTGTGGTCTTTTGATCACTAAGATATTATTGTATTTGTGGCTCCACTACCTCTGGACTAAAGGAGTGTGATTGAGGAGTTGGGTACTCCCTTGTGGTTTTAATCCTTTGTAGAAGTTATAGAGGTTCGAAAATCCTTCTGGGTGAAGGCGGGGACGTAGAGCTTGTTGGCCCAAAAGGTTACACTCTCCATTTGTTTAGAGTTTTGATGATAACAAAACAAATAAGAGCTATTTGGTACTAATAAGTTTGTTAAAGATAAGTTTCAGGTTTTGTACCATGTTTGGAGGCCATTGCTTAGCTTTTGTAAGAAATTCTAAGTTCATGGAGCAAAGAAGGCTTATGGCACATCAAGTAAGGAACATAGAAGAGAAGGCTCTAGCTAGGCTTTGCATGGCTCAAGACTTCAAGATTGCTCATGAGATTTCATTAGTTTTGTTTCTAGTTTTATAGTTTTGTTAAAGAATAGAGATTAGGATTGAAGCTCTATATTCCAACACACACGCTCTTGCGCACATGCATTTCCTAGAAATATTCCCTATAAATATATACAAAATAATTTAATACAAAGCCTTTTGATTACAACTCAATTTTATGTTTTATATATATCTCTAATCAAAAATATTTTATTAGATATCAAAATCTCCTTAAAATTCTTGTTCAGTTTTGAGTTTTGGCCTGAGCCGGTCGACCGACCGGTCGGCCGACACTTGTCAGGTTGGATGCGTATCCGTGTGCACGTTCTTCGGCTGACCGGGCGGACGACCGAAGACTTCGGTCGACCGGGCGGCTGGCCGACTGAAGTGGTATCACTCTCTGTTTGTTTCGGTCGACCGGGCGGTCGACCGAGAGCCTGCAACGGCTCTTTTGTTTGAATCCCGGTCGACCGGCCGGTCGACCGAGGTAGCCGTTTCAGCCTTAACGGCTATCTTTTAAACACGTTTTAAATTTGTATTTTTCGTTTCTAAACGAATTTAGGGGATATTTTATGGTCAAATTCTTCCTAATTAACATTATATGAGTTTACTTTTTAATCCCTAGCCCTCTCCTATAAATAGAGGTGATTAGGGTTATGTTTTTAACAACAACAAGCAATATACAAAAGTTTCAAAAGTTTTCAAAAGCTTTCAAGAGAGTTTGGTCCTTGGTGCCGAAGATTCTCTCATCGCTGAAGTTTTTATTTTCTAAACTCTCTCTACTTCATTTCCTTTTTCCACTTACACTATTTGAGCTTCAATTCTAACCATTACTCTACAGGGCTCTTGTAAGGGAAAGAGGCGTTTGCAAAAGATAGTTTGTGGTCTTTTGATCACCAAGAGAGAACTTGTACTTGAGATTGTGGAGTTGGGTACTCCGGTGTGATTGTAATTCTTTGTGAAGTTATGGTGGTTAGAAATCCTTCTGGGTGAAGGCGGGGACGTAAAGCTGGGTGCTCGAACCACGAAAAAATTCTCGGTGTTTGCGTTTGGTTTACTTGCTCTTATCTCTTGCATTATATTCTTGCTCCTAATTCTTGCTTCAATCACTTACTTTATATTCATTGCTTTATCTACTTGCTTCACATTTTCTTAGCTACATTGTACTTGCTCTTCATTTTCATTGTTATATTCACTTGTTGCATAATCACATTGTCAATCAAATACTCATACAACAAGATTGCATTGCGCACCTCCAACTCATATCTAGAGGAATCAGGAGGAAGGAGTTCAGAACCCTTCACGGGGTATTCGGCTTCTAGTCTTGTTTTGGATTGATTGTTGCATCATATTTTTAATTGTGCATTGATTAGCATTATCACCTATTCACCCCCCCTCTAGGTGATTTACAATTGGTATCAGAGCAATAATTGTGCTTTGTATTAAATTATTGCATGCTCCACTTTATCTTCAACTATTGTAAATGATATAAATATTTTGAAGAAAAGTGTTGATTGTTTGGGCTCCACTTTGAGCCATTGTGCCATGAACCACACACGCTTGGAATCCTTGGTTTGAAAGAAACAAGTTCCATCTTTGCATGCACACCCTCCACGGCATACACATATTTCCCACGGTCACCACCATCACATGTATGCTCATGTGTACACATGTACACATTGTGGACGTAAGGGCCACCTTGCTAGATTTTGTTATGATCGTATATATTATGAAAATTTAGCAAATAATATTGTTTGGGTTAGGAAAGGTACTAACCCCTATGGACCCAAAAGAAAATGGGCACCAAAGACCACCCCTATGGTTTTTGATGTAGGTGTGGGCTCTCGCATCACGTGAGAGTGGCGATACCTTGAAGTGGATGCGTTCCGTGCCTAAAGAAAAACAATTTGAATGCATCACTTTCAAGGGGAGTTTGGTGGAGAGGACCACCATTGGTTTGGAGAACTAGAGAGGTGCCTTCATCAGTTTTGGTATCAATCTCTAACTCCCGTTTATATTTGCATGTTTTTTTTTTTCATGTCATTGATTTATAACATGTCATGTTTTATTGTTCATTATGCCTATGCCATGTTTATTAGAATAGTGATATACTTGTTAGTTATTTGAGACACTCTTGTTTAAAATGGACTTATATCATTGTGTTCTCACTTTGTTTTTATAACTAATATGTATGTCCTAGATCTAATGTACATGCATATACATAATGATCATATGGATGTTTATGATTTTTATTTTGATACTTCATGTTTTGATTAGTATGTTAAATGCCATGATTATTAGACCATTGACATGCATGTATAGCTTTTGAGTTCACCCATGTTTATATTGACACATATGTTGTGTTCTCACCCTTGTTTAGCTATCGTGTCTTTCATAGTTCTAATAGCATGTGGATTTACATAATGATTGTTTTATGTTTGTAATGATGATTTATGTCCCATTTTAATGCTACATGATTTGATTAATTGTTTAGATGTTAGTTTTCATTAAAATTAGGATATATACTTGTACATATTATGGGCCACAAATAGATTATTATATGTTTGTGCTTGAACGCTCTTTTGTACCCATTAGATGTGCTAATATAATTTAGTTTTGATGATTCATGCATTCTAACTTGTATTCCCTATTTTGGATAAGTTTTATGATATTGTGTTTTAACTTCATGTATATGTCTATTTTGCCAAACTTTAAGATATACATGTATACCCTTTGAGTCATTTGCTTTTCATGCAAATCGTTATTATGGACTTAAATTGTGTTTAGGGATATGTATATATACTTCTTGTTTTGTCAAAACATACATATGCCTTGAAGTATGAATTGGTTTAATGAAAATTTAGTTTTGATGAGTCTTATGTTTTCATGTTTAAAGGAATACCTTAATTGAGCTTAAGTGCATGTTTTCATAATAGTGTGTTTCACATTACACTTGTACACTCTCCTTATTTGATGGTTTCTCATGATTTTATTTTTATGAGTATGACATGTGCATGAAATGGGTGGTAGGTTATATGAGGTATATATTTGATCTTATTATTGTTTCAATTGGTATCATTGGATCATTTCAATTGGTATCAATATTGATATTTTTTTATATACTCATATATGTTTAATTTGTGCTCCATAATATCACAAATTTTAGTTTTGCCAAACTTGATTTTTAATGAATATCACATTTAAATTGATTAATTTTCAATTGGTATCAGAGCTTGGACTCTAGGTTTGGCTTAACATCCTTAGAGAGATCCTAAAAATTTGCTAATCAACATTTGCATTCCTTCATTCATACACTAGTAAACATGGCCGACAACATCAAAACCCCTCCTAAATTTGATGGACTTAATTTTCCTATTTGGAAGGTTAGGATGACTATTTTTTTACAATTTTTAGGTAGCTTAGTGGAAAAATCCTTGACCAAACCCTATATTAGACCCGATAGTGATGAAAGCATATGGTTCGACTTTACCTTTAGAGAATATGAGGCTAACTCCAAGGCCCAAAATTCCCTCCTAACCGCCTTGAATGAGGATGACCTTACACGAGTTATACATTGCCAATCCGTCTATGAGATTTGGCAACATTTGTTGGTCACGCACGAGGGGACATCACAAGTAAAGAGAGCTAAGATAGATCTCTTGAGGTCCCAATATGAATCTTTTAAAATGATTGATGATGAATCTATTGATTGTATGATTACAAGGTTTACTAAAATTACCAATGCTCTTTCCTCTTTAGGTGATGATATTTCCAATGACCAAAAGGTGCGAAAAGTGATTCGGGCTCTTCCTTCTTCATGGGAGATAAATGCCACCACCTTGAAAGAATTGAATGACAAGGACGAAATGGATCTCATTAGTCTCATTGGAAACTTGAAGACTCATGAGATAGAAAAGAAGGCAAGAGAAGAAGCCACTCCTCTAAAGAAGAAATCCATAGCCTTCAAGTCTTCCTCCACTCTTGATGACGAAGAAGAAGATGAAGAAGAAGATGAGGAGCTTTCCCTTATTGTGCGAAACGTGAAGAGAATGTACCGTAAGAACAAACTCAACTTTAGAAGGAAGTTTGAAGGAAAAGAGGAGAGAAGAATCATTTGCTACAATTGCCGAAAGCCCGACATATCATGGTCGATTGCCCGAAATTCAAGAAAAAGGTGACTTCCTCCTTCAAGCAAAAGAAGCCGGTCGAAAAGAAAGCTTACAAAGCAACTCTGGATTCGGAAAGCGAGTCCGAAGACGAGGTGGACACGGCGAACATGTGTTTCATGGCAAACACACCAAAGGTAACCCCTCAACCTCTTGATGAAGAAGATGAATTAAGTAAAGAAGTATTTATACATGCTTTTGTTGAACTTTCAGAGAGTTATGATAATAAAAATATAGAATGCTCAAAATTGGAAAAGGAAGTTGCTTTTCTTAAAATCAACTTGCTATTGTTTCTAAAGAAAAGGATGAAATTTCTTCAAATCTTATTTCTACTCAAAATAAATTTAGTGCTTACAAAGTTGCTTGCAAAGCAAAATTTTCAAAGATTGATGAAAAAGAAATTTCTTCATTAAAAACTAGAATTGTTGATTTTGAAAAAGTTTTGAAGGATTGTGCTTTCAACACTAAGAAACTTGAGGAAATGTTTCCTAAAAAGCACACTTCTCATGCTAAAGCTTCACATGTCAAAATTCCTCATGCTCACACTACACATAACACCCATGCTAAATCTACACATGCTCACAAGTCACACACTCACTATGCTTTTAAATATGGTAGAGTATATATATGCACTTATTGTGATAAGAATGGACATTTGGCTAAGTTTTGTTATGACCAAATAAATAGAACAAATAATCTTGTATGGGTTCATGATACTAACATTTTAGGACCCAAGAAAATATGGGTACCAAAATCAAGTCCTAAATTATTTGATGTAGGTACACACCAAGGCTCCAAGACGTAAGGAGCAGTGGTACCTTGATAGTGGTTGTTCAAGACACATGACATGGGATATCAACAACTTTACAACCCTATCAAGGTACATGGAAGGTGGCACCGTCACCTTCAGGGATGACTCCAAGGGCACTATCATCGGTATAGGTAACATTCAAATTGGTGCATCTCCCATTATAGAAAATATTGTTCTTGTTGATGGTTTAAAACATAACTTGCTTAGTATAAGTCAACTTTGTGATCGTGGACTTAAAGTTGTTTTTGATGACTCTTCTTGTAAGATTTTTGATTGCAAAACCAATGATTGTATTCTCACCGGATTTCGTGATGATAATTTTTATATCATTGACATGCTTAATTTGGATTGTTCTACTAAATGCTTGAATGTTTTTGATGAAAATTCTTGGCTTTGGCATAGAAGATTAGGACATGCATCTTTTGACCATCTTTCTAGGATTAATTCTAAGGAATTGGTAAAGGGTATTCCTTGCTTGAAGTTTGAGAAAGACCGCATTTGTGGTGCGTGCCAACTTGGGAAACAAACCAAGTCTTCTTTCAAACCAATCAAGGATATCATGTCAACTAGGCCATTAGAATTAATTCATATGGATCTTTTTGGACCAACTAAAAGTAAGAGCTTAAATGGTAGTAGATATGCATTTGTTTTAGTTGATAATTTTTTCCGATTTACTTGGGTTTTCTTTTTGGAAAACAAAGATCAAACTTTTTCTCATTTCAAGATTTTTCGAAAAGGGTTGAAAAAGAAAAAGGTTTTTCAATTTTGAAAATAAGAAGTGATAGAGGTGGTGAGTTTGTTAACCAACTCTTCATGACTTATTGTGATGAAAAGGGAATCAAGCTTGAAATGTCATGTCCTAGAACTCCACAACAAAATGGAGTTGTAGAAAGGAAAAATAGAATACTTCAAGAGATGGCTAGGACCATGATGAGTGAATATGACCCCCCTCAATATCTATGGGCCGAGGCCGTAAACACCGCATGCTATATTTCAAATCGCATTTATTTGTGTAAAAATTCTTCCAAAACATCTTTTGAAATGTATCATTCTAGAAAACCTAATGTTTCATATTTCAAAGTTTTTGGATGCAAGTGTTTTGTTTTGAATACCAGAGATAACTTGAGTAAATTTGATGCTAAGGCTTATGAAGCTATTTTTGTTGGATATTCTTCTACTAGTAAAGTTTATAGAGTATTCAATAGATCTTCCCTTACCATTGAAGAATCCATGCATGTTAAATTTGAAGAATCTAATGTGGTTGTTGAGAATATTGTAGAGATTGACCCATTAGGTGAAGACATGGAGAGACTATCCTTGAAGGACTCACCTGCTCAAGAAGAAAAGCAAGAACCAATTGGTGATATTCATAAGGATGAAGTGAAAGATTCTCAACCACTTCCCAAAGATTGGAGATACGCTACAAATCATCCCAAGGAACTCATTTTAGGTGATGTCTCTAAAGGGGTAACAACTCGCTCCAAACTCCATGACTTATGTGGTAACTTTGCATTCATTTCTCATTTTGAACCCAAAAGCATCCTCGAAGCCGAGGCGGACTCATATTGGTTGCTAGCCATGCAAGAGGAACTCAATCAATTTGAGCGCAACCAAGTTTGGCACCTTGTACCTAGACCTCACGATAGACCAATAATTAGTACTAAGTGGATCTTTAGGAACAAGATGGATTAGTCCGGAAATGTTATTAGGAATAAAGCTAGGTTAGTGGCCCAAGGTTACACTCAAGTTGAAAGAATTGACTTTGAGGAGACCTTTGCACCCGTAGCACAGCTTGAAGCCATACGGATAACACTAGCTTTTGCATCTTTTAAAAATTTTAAACTTTTTCAAATGGATGTGAAAAGTGCATTTTTAAATGGTTTTATTAATGAAGAAGTTTATGTTGAACAACCTCCCGGTTTTGTTGATCATGTTCATCCTAATTTTATTTTTAAACTTGATAAAGCTTTGTATGGATTGAAACAAGCTCCAAGAGCTTGGTATGAAAGGCTTTCTAGTTTTCTCATTTCAAATGATTTTGTTAAAGGCAAAGTAGACGCAACTCCTTTTACTAAGCATGTTGATAATGACATTTTAATTGTGCAAATTTATATTGATGATATAATCTTTGGTTCTACTAATGAGTTTTTATGTAAGGAGTTTGAAAAGGTTATGCAATGTGTGTTTGAAATGTCTTCCATGGGTGAATTGAATTTCTTTCTTGGACTCCAAATCAAGCAATTACAAGATGGGATATTCATAAGTCAAGCCAAGAATGCAAAGGAACTCGTAAAGAAGTTTGGACTTGAAAGCTCAAAAGTTTGCAACACTCCCATGGCAACTACAATCAAACTTGATAAGGATGACCAAGGTAAAAATGTTGATATTAAATTGTATAGAAGCATGATAGGAAGTTTGTTGTATTTGACGGCAAGTAGGCCAGACATCATGTTTAGTGTGTGTCTTTGTGCTAGATTCTAATCGTGTCCTAAAGAGTCCCATCTTATTGCGGTAAAACGCATCATTCGTTATATTAAGGGCACAATTGGAATGGGTCTATGGTATCCGAAAATCAGAGATTTCTCAATGACGAGTTATTCGGATGCTGACTATGCGGGTTGTAGAGTAGATAGAAAGAGTACTAGTGGGACATGTCAATTTCCTGGTAATTGTCTTGTTTCATGGTCCTCTAAGAAACAAAATTCCGTAGCTCTATCAACCGCCGAGGCGGAGTATGTTGCAGCGGGGGCTTGTTGTGCACAAGTCCTTTGGATGAAACTTACTTTCCTTGGTTATGATTTGCATTATGATCATATAATTTTTTTTGTGATAATACTAGTACTATTCATATGACCAAAAATGCAAATCAACATAGTAAGACCAAGCACATTGAGATTAGGTATCACTTTCTTAGAGATCATTTTGAGAAAGGTGATATAGATATTGATTATGTTTCCACAAATTTGCAACATGCCGATATTTTCACTAAACCACTTGATTTTGCTAGATTCTCCTTTATTTGTGGTGAACTAAATATTTGTGCTATTGAATAAAAATGTTTTTCTTACCCTTTTTGATGTATGACAAAAAGGGGGAGAATAAGTGTCTGAGTTTATTATGGTCTTGATTCCAATAATTGTTTATGATTTCTTGTATTTGATTCCAATAAGTGTTTATGATTTCTTGTATTTGAGTTTAAGTGTTTTTGCAAGTGTTCAATATCTCATGGTTTTTGTAGCTTGCTTATAATATTGTTTTTCTTTGTTCAATGTAGCATAATTTGAGGGGGAGCTTACACCTCTCTTTTATTTTTTAACATAGCCTATTTGTTTTGTCATCATCAAAAAGGGGGAGATTGTTGGCCCAAAAGGTTACACTCTGCATTTGTTTAGAGTTTTGATGATAACAAAACAAATAAGAGCTATTTGGTACTAATAAGTTTGTTAAAGATATGTTTCAGGTTTTGTACCATGTTTTGTACCATGTTTTAGGTTTTGTACCATGTTTGCAAGGAATTCTAAGTTCATGGAGCAAAGAAGGCTTATGGCACATCAAGTAAGGAACATAGAAGAGAAGGCTCTAGCTAGGCTTTGCATGGCTCAAGACTTCAAGATTGCTCATGAGGTTTCATTAGTTTTGTTTTTAGTTTTATAGTTTTGTTAAAGAATAGTGATTAGGATTGAAGCTCTATATTCCAACACACACGTTCTTGCGCACATGCATTTCCTAGAAATATTCCCTATAAATATATACAAAATAATTTAATACAAAGCCTTTTGATTACAAACTCAATTTTATGTTTTATATATATCTCTAATCAAAAATATTTTATTAGATATCAAAATCTCCTTAAAATTCTTGTTCAGTTTTGAGTTTTGGCCTGAGCCGGTCGACCGACCGGTCGGCCGACACTTGTCAGGTTGGATGCGTATCCGTGTGCACGTTCTTCGGCCGATCGGGCGGACGACCGAAGACTTCGGTCGACCGGGCGGCTGGCCGACTGAAGTGGTGTCACTCTCTGTTTGTTTCGGTCGACCGGGCGGTCGACCGAGAGCCTGCAACGGCTCTTTTTGTTTGAATCCCGGTCGACCGGCCGGTCGACCGAGGTAGCCGTTTCAGCCAAAACGGCTATCTTTTAAACACGTTTTAAATTTATATTTTTCGTTTCTAAATGAATTTAGGGGATATTTTATGGGTCAAATTCTTCCTAATTAACATTATATGAGTTTACTTTTTAATCCCTAGCCCTCTCCTATAAATAGAGGTGATTAGGGTTATGTTTTTAACAACAACAAGCAATATACAAAAAGTTTTAAATGTTTTCAAAAGCTTTCAAGAGAGTTTGGTCCTTGGTTTTTGTGCTGAAGATTCTCTCATCGCTGAAGTTTTTATTTTCTAAACTCTCTCTAGTTCATTTCCTTTTTCCACTTACACTATTGAGCTTCAATTCTAACCATTACTCTACAGGCTCTTGTAAGGGAAAGAGGCGTTTGCAAAAGATAGTTTGTGGTCTTTTGATCACCAAGAGAGAACTTGTACTTGAGATTGTGGAGTTGGGTACTCCGGTGTGATTGTAATTCTTTGTTAAGTTATAGTGGTTAGAAATCCTTCTGGGTGAAGGCGGGGACGTAGAGCTGGGTGCTCGAACCTCGAAAAAATTCTCGGTGTTTGCGTTTGGTTTACTTGCTATTATCACTTGCATTATATTCTTGCTCCTAATTCTTGCTTCAATCACTTACTTTATATCATTGCTTTATCTACTTGCTTCACATTTTCTTTGCTACATTGTACTTGCTCTTCATTTTCATTTTTATATTCGCTTGTTGCATAATCACATTGTCAATCAAATACTCATACAACAAGATTGCATTGCGCACCTCCAACTCATATCTAGAGGAATCAGGAGGAAGGAGTTCAGAACCCTTCACGGGGTATTCAGCTTCTAGTCTTGTTTTGGGTTGATTGTTGCATCATATTTTTAATTGTGCATTGATTAGCATTATCACCTATTCACCCCCCTCTAGGTGATTTTCAGAGCTGGGTGCTTGAACCTCGAAACAAATCTCTGTGTTTGCGATTGGTTTATTTGTGTTATTTACTTACTTTCCATTCATTATTATATTGTCGATCAATACTCTCACAACAAGATTGCATTGTGCACCTCAAACTCTTATTTAGAGGAATCACGAGGAAGGAGTTCAGAGCCCTTTACGGGGTATTCGGCTTCTAACCTTATTTCGGGTGATCATTGCATCATATCATTTTAAATTTGTGCATTGATTATCATAATCACCTATTCACCCTTCTCTAGGTGATTTCAGAAAGGTGACCTAGATTCTCAATTTTGTGATCAGTTCAAATTCCCAAATTAGTATTGACTCCTGTTTTGTTACCCGACTTCAGTAATATTTTAGAGTCAGTTTTGATTCCCACACCTGTCTTTCTTGAACTTGAATCACCAATATTAAGTCACATTCCATTGTGAGAAAATGAATGTGGACTTGAGTTTCAACTTCTTGATTTGGACCCACTTCCTGAACCAATCTCAACTCCTGAACCTTTACCTAACTTAAGTCATTTTTCTAAGTCGGTATTAGTTCCCATACTTCTAAAGTCCAAGTCAATCATTCTATCTTTTCAAACTCCATTTTGGGACAATAAGGATGACAAAATTGACTCCGAAATTAATTATGAAATTTGAAAATTAGATGGGGTTAAATTTTTAATAAAAATAATTCATGTATACATCATTTTAGTGGGTTATATTAGAGAAATTTCTGGTGGGTTCCTCCGAACTCCACGAAAAGTCGATTGGGCCGCATTTCGTGGACCAATCAGACCACCACCAAAACCATCACCTTACGGTAGTATTTTCCTTCTCTTTCTTCTTTTTAATGCATCTATGCATTAATTCATACATTGAGGACAATGCATGAGATAGGTGTGGGGGAGGGTTCTAACATAACTTAGGTTTTCTTTTTTTTTTAAAAAAATTAACATTTTCTTTACTTTTAAAAACTTTTTGAAAATAGAAACAATATTTTGACATATTTTTGGTAAGAAATTAAGTCAATTTTAAGAAATAGGAAAATCAAATTAGAATTTCTTAAACTTGGTCAAAATAAGATTATTTGTTTGATTTATAGGGTTAGGAAGATAATTTGTCAAAGTAATTTAGTCTTGATCTTTACCTTAATCAAATATGCACACCTTATACACTTACACACTTAAGGTTCAAAACAAAGATTCTTATGCCTTATAAAAAAAAAGAAAAAAATATCTGTAAAAGATGAATAAATCTAATTATTAATTAGCTAGATGCTTTGGCCTAAGCAAGCCTTGGTATTTATGCGAAAAATGATTAGATAAGTTTGAGAAATATATATATATATATAATTAAGAAAATCCTCTGATTAAGCTGGGTATTTGTGCCTAATAAAGCATAAGTATTCACGCCTAAAAGTGGTTCATATAATAAAATCCTTAGTTTTTTTGGCTTTGTTTGCTCGAGTCCTTAAGTCCTTGGGGTGTTTTCTCGCCCGTGCCCTAAGTCCGTTTGGTTTGGGAGTCATCAATTAAAGGCTCATTATATGGGATGATTAGAAAGCCTAATAGAACTGAGAAGTAATACCACCAAATATATATATATATATATATATATATATATATATATATATATATATATATATATAATATATATAAAAGGTATAAGAGTTAGAGTTAAAGAACCCTTAGTCAAAATTTTCACGGTCACAAGGTGTGTATGACTTAGGGTAAAGTAATAGATTAGATGAGAAGTACAATTTGACTCCTTACTTTGATTGATAACAAATTTTTAAATAGAGACTAAATTTAGGAATGAAAAATTTGGTTTTCCTATAACTTATAGATTACTTCAAATTTACAATAATATTTCAAATATTTTTCTTTCAAAAAGTGTTTTCAAAATACTAACATTTTTTGTTTACAGATTTTGTGGGTGTAATCCACTGAAAACCATCACGAGACAAAACTCGTCATCTAGGGGTAACTTAGAGGTTTAACGGCTTGTTGCACATGCTCAGTGCAATCGTGTGACCTGCGAAAGTGGTCTAATAATTTTTTGTTTAGTTGTTTTGCTCGAGGACGAGCAAAAGATAGGTATGGGGGTGTGATCGGTCACTAATATTGCATATTCATTATCATATTCTCATACTTATTATAAAATAAACTCTGCTTTTTTCTAATTATTGTTTAATTTATTTGCAGGCTCATTCCTAAAGGAGAGTGAAGAGAAATGAGCCCAAAAGCCCATCAAATTCAAAATTAAATTAGAATTAATTCAAACTCAATAAATCAGGGCAGATCAGGTCAATTCAGATCGGCTGAAAACAAGTTAGAATAAACCTCTACAAATCAATCGGTTGAAGCTAAGGATCAAAGGCCATTTTGTCAAAATCCCAGACTTAAACTGCAAATCTAGCTAAAGATAAATACAAATCGAGAAGCCGTGGAGCACCACCAACAGGGTGTGGCCACCTGGTCACACTCTGGCCTCGAAAATGCAGCCAAAGCCGCATTTCTGCAGCTTTGTTAGAGAGTTAGGGGTAGCGTTTGCTCCCCCTATCTTCATACGCTCTCCTACGTGGGTTTTTGCCGATAAATACAAGGATATTTGGAGCATACAGGGGACGACCAGGCAGAGATAGAATTTAGTCCACTTTTTCATTCTTTGTAGTGTAGATTTTATTTTTCTTTTCATGTAATTTTCAGTTTTAATTTATGTAAATCAGAGGAGATCAGAGTTTCATAGGAGAATGAGAACGAAGCTTGTGCTGAGAGTGACACTGGTGTAAGATTTTCTTCTTTTCTCTTATTGTTATAAAATTGAATCTGTAGTTTCCCTCTTATATGTACTTTGTTTTTATTCTTCTTCTTCTTCTCTACTTTTCTTCTTTTGGTACCAATTGTTATCCAAGTGAGTCTTAAAGCATCGAAAGAGCCTTGCCTTTGCGAGTGCCATCGATAGCTCATGACGATGGATTTTGAGTTTCATTTTGTATCACTTCATACTTGCAACGTCTTGATGATATAATGTGGACGAGACGGGAATCAACTCTTATGGGCTATACGTTGATCGCCTCACTTCAAGGTAACTTCATTGCAAGAGATTCAAGGTAAGTATTTGGCCAAAGGAGGTAAGTAACTTTTAGATTCTTTTCTTTTTATTCTTTAGTTTAGAACACCACAATCTACCACTTCTTTTATCACTCCTTTTCATTTCTTTATACATATCATTTCTAATTTCTCCATCTTCTTAATCTACCATCTTCTTCCTAATTTAACTTTAACAATTTTTTATTTTTCTTTTAAAGAACTAAAAAAGAACTTTAACCATACTTTATAACCTAAAAGAAAACTTACTAAAAAGCTTCCATCGCTAGTCCCTCCTTGTGGATTACGACCCGCATAGCCACTTGCTATTGTGGTAGAATTGAGTAACTTGCACTCTTTAATCTTAAAAGTTTTGAAATTCTGTATTTGTGTGCTGGTAAAACCTCAATCAAATTTTGGCGCCGTTGTCGGGGAGGGACGGTAAGTAATTCTCTTTTTAGTTTACATTTTTTGTTAACTTTCTTCTTTGTTCTTGGTGTACAAATTTGACAACAAGGAATTTTGTTGCAGTGGACATATAAGTGGCCCTGGACTCTGCTCAAGAAAGCAGAGCCCAGACGCCCTCAGATTTGCTACATTCCTGTGGCAATCTGAGTGAACTACTAACCTGTATTTTCTGCAGGTTGGCTGTATTGTAAAGTTTAATATCTGTAGCTATCTATTTCCTTGTTTGTCTCACTGTACTTACTTTCTAACCTCAACAGTAAAATGATGTGTGTTAAATGCTAAAAACGGTTTAGACTTTGCATTTAGGCACGTATCTAATTCGTTTACATTTTACATTACTGTTGAAGAGTGCTGGAGCAAAAGGTACGTATGCATGGCATATAGTTTAGGAAACATTCTTGAGTGATTATTTGCTTGTTGAATGTTACTTTTCTTTATCCTGCACACTTTGCACAATCAATCTTAAGGGCTTGTCCTATAAACAAGATAAGGTGGGGAAGTCATTACCCTCCCTCAGCCCACAAACAATCTCCTCACTCACTAACCCAAGCCTAACTAAAACTGAGTAGATGTTGGCCCTAGGGATATTTCGGACTCAAGTAGGAGATTATCCTAAGGGGGAAGGTGTTAGAATTTGACTCCTGCCAAATCAGTGTCTAAGGAAAGGGATTGAGGGGCGAAACCCCGAAGGCTGGTGGTTTGGCTTAATTAGGCCCGTCGCTTTTGCGCGGATACATCCCACCAATCTTGCCCTGACCTGGCTGATTAGCTTGTAGTCAAAGTCTACATTATACCTCCAGTTCTAACCAGTTAGGAGTCGTCTAGGTCAAAGGTCTACCCTAACTTAGTTTAGAATTTTTTTCTTTCTTTTTATTTGTTTGCTTATTTGTTTGTTTTTCTCTATTTGTGTTGACATTTCCTGTGTGATATGGCTTATAACAATATTTTTTCAATTTTAATGGTAATCCATATTACACCCCGACCTCTTTTTCGGATATTACCAACCGGGCATATCATAACTTTAACCAACCTAGTGTGCCAGATTGGTCTTATCCGAATCATTACATGCCCCAGCCCCAATACTATGAATAAGACTAGAATAATCATCACTACTCTTCACAGAGTCAGTGGGATACAACTCCCCCGAGTCATATTGTCAACTACCCTACCAAAATCCAGCTTCATATACTCCTTCTTCCGAACAACCATTAGAAGAATCTATTAACTGGGAAAAGAGGATGGAAGCCTTAGATGAGCTTGAGCGACGAATTCAAATTTTAGAAGATTCAAGGTCCCGTAAAATTTTCAAGTCACAGATCCTTACTCTATTTTTCAAGGAGAATATGCCAACTTAGAAAAGAGTATGAAAACCATGATTCAATGTCAAAATGATCCACTCGATATGATAGAAGTAAGAATTAGTAGATTGGAGAACATGCGTAAGAATAAGAAAACTTTCCCTATCCAATCTTTGACTATTCCCAACACTTCTAGCCATATTGATGAAATCAAGAATCATGGTATCTTGAAGACTTTGACCAAGATTTAGTTTCACCACAAAGCCTTGAACTTACTAAAAAGCTTCCATCGCTAGTCCCTCATTGTAGATCACGACCCGCATAGCCACTTGCTATTGCGGTAGAATTGAGAAACTTGCACTCTTTATTCTAAATCTGAAATTCTATATTTTTGTGTGCAGGTATTAACTCAATCAGAAGTGCTGGGGGTGCTGCTCATACTGGAAGTGTTGATGGTGTTGGATAGGTCTTTTGAATGGACAATTGTTCACCGAATGATCACCATACCCACATATCAAACACAATCCTTTGCCCATCCGACATTTGCGTTGAATGTGTCCGGGCTTTTGGCAATACTTACATATTACATGCTGAAGGGGATACTGAAAAAGATGTTTAGCCTTTGGCACATTACTAAATTGACTGGTACTCCTCTATCCATCACCGGGTATTCTCTGTCCATCTGCTGGAATGTCCGCTTCCTGCCTTGTCTTGCTCTTGATTTCGGTTCTTCTTTTCCAGACCCTGCTCCACTTCACCTGCTATGATGTGGACTTGTGCGTATGTCTTCAGTTGCTGGGGTATAAATATTATCTGAATGTTTATCTTCAGACCCTATTGAATCTTTCGGCTCGGTTCTTTTTGTCAGACACCATGTGTGGCGTGACCAGCTAAGTCTCAAAAACTCCATAGCATATTCGTCTACAGTCTGGCTCATCTTCTACAATATGATAAATTGTTCTTCCATTTCCTTCTGAGCTGTTACGGGAAAGAATCTCTTATAGAAATCCTTTAAAAACTTGTCCTAAGTGCTTGGCTTCTTCAGTCTCACTTCTTTTGCCAATCACCATGTTCTGGCCACATTCTTCAACTAAATCTTGGCCATTTTCATCTGGTTCTCTTCAGGGACCCTGGCTGCCTTCAAAATATCTGTCATATCTACAAGCCACTGATCTGCATCCAGGGGCTTCTCCATACCAGAAAAGATCGCCGGCTATAATCTCCTGAAAATTCAACATGTTGCCTGGCTTCTGCTCTCGGGGTGTAACTAATAACCCTTGACGCAGGAGCTCCGTCTGCTTCTGTTAACTCTCCATCATACTTTGAAGTACGCTCATCATGCTATCATACTTTTTGCTAGGACAATTATGTGTTCCCCGTTTTTCCATATCTGAGTTGGTCTAAGAATAGCGAAAAACTGAAAAATGAAAGGAAGGAAGAGCTTCAGGATTCAAGGGAAGGATTATCAAGAGAAAATAGATAACTCTGTACTTGTATTTGGATTGTATAACCGGAACTCATGCATTCCAGTTACAAATTTATTTACCATTAATTTGCCTACTAGTTGTACTAAGGATGTAAGAGACTGGGCTCTGATACTACCCTGTAATGCCTCGATCCTACGGGTACGGAGATGTTATTGCGATGTATATAGTAGGTCAAAAATACCCTCACATATATATGCTAAGGATCAGTATAGGTAAGAATCAGAGTTCGAAAATACGTTATGCATTATACATTCCAACATATAAGTACAATAACAAAGTTAGCACAGGAAGTGATACAATATTGCAAGAATATTACATCACCGATAGGCGTAATTATGAAAATACAAAGAGATATAAAAGTATGAACAATACAAAAGGCGCTCACGAGCTACAAAAGGAAACTCGAGAGACGAGCAGGGGGTCTGAAAGGATAGGACCTCAAACGGTTTGCCGATGATCCACTCTACTGCTGTGCTATTCTTATCAGCAACTAGGAGAATTCACAAGTTTCAAGCTCTAAGTTCTAGACATGAGGATCCAGGAGAGTCAGAAACTCCCCAAAGAGTGGTGTGGTGAATGCCAAGTAGTGTGCAGGGATAAGCATACATGTATCAATAAATCTGAATAATAAATATACATTGAAATCGTGTCATGAGCACAAGCATATGGAGCAGGCAGAGAGACACTAAGTGATATCAAGCAGGAAATACGCATGATATAATATGATAAGAGCAGAAGACTAGTGGAATAGTGATCGGGACGAAAACAACACTTGAAAATGTGTGTTATGAAATCAATGAAAAGCTTATGCGTGATAATGTTCCCTCGATACTTCCATTATAGCATTGGCTTAATGAGTCGAATCCACATGGATATGAGGTGATAGAAGCATTAACAGTTTTTGTTCACATGTTATGTTAACAATTCTTCTTTGTTAAAGAATGATAAAAAAGATAAAGAAAAGAAATCCCAAAGTGATGATGGAGAAGGGGATGAAAACGACGATGTGATAACAAATAAAAAGTGATTGTAAATTGGTAAAGAAAAATAAGAAAGTAGAAAATGAGAGATAAAAGAAAATGAAATAAGAAGAAGTTTCGAAAAAATGATAAAAGAGTTTGAAAATTGATTTTTAAAACAAAATAAAAGAAAACTCATGGTTACTAACTACTAATTGCTCCACTAACCATGCTAACCTCTTAGTGATAGTTGCCTCATATGGATCCTTGGCCATTACTAATCGTTGGCTTCAAAAGACGATACAGAGCATGGCCCATAAGATTATTCTACTACATTCAAACAACATATACATACCACAAAACAAGTTGCAAGCTACTATTAATTCATCAAAACCGGTTAGAGGTGAGCACGAAATAAAGAAGATATTGCAAGTTACTAAGTTAGTGGGTTAGATGTTAGAAATGTTAGAATGTTAGAATCTATCATCATGAGCCATCAATGGCTCTTACAAGAGCAAGACCTTGTAGAGGCTATTAGATTCATATGGATTATTAAGTAAGTGGTTAGATGGTTAGTGGTTTGTAGTTGATTGCCTTGAGAAGAAGAAATTAGCCAAACATCATGTAAAAGATGGAGAAGATTACAATGGAGAAGAAAGGAGACCCATTTACATAGATTGTCACCATCTATTACATCAATCTCTCTCTCTCCCTCCCTGAATCTCTCTGTTTTAATACATGATCTAAAAAAATGAAAATACAAAAGAAAAGAAGAAGAACACCTACACTACCCTACACTAATAGATAGAAAACCTAGCCTAATTCTAAATCTACTTTCGTTTCGGCCAAACCCTGCCATATTTATAGGCAAAAAGAGGTTTCAGAAGACGAGACGAGGCCACGCGTTGAAATCGACGCGTAGGCCCACCACATTGCCACAGAAATGCAAAAATTACCACATTTTCGCGGCAACACCAGGGACCTAGGTCACTAGTTTTGGTGCGTAGGTTCGTGGCGCTTCAGGGACTTTCTTGATATGCGCAGATTCGGTTAGTTTCGTCCAGATTTGCGTCAGACACCCACAAGGGTCTAGGTTCAATTCATCTTTTAGAAACTCCCTTGCTTGGCCTCCAAGAAATACGGATTTAATTACCCAAAAATGGGTTTAATTCAGCTCTTATTACCCTTTTGCCCTCCTTGTCTTGATTATCTGCAAGAGAGACAAAATACGATTTAGACCAACATTTTATTCATTAATCAGTAGGAAAATGCGATATAAATAATGCAGAACTGTAGACTAATCACACCCCCACACTTACCTTTTGCTCGTCCCGAGCAAAACAAGAAAAGAAAAACTATATTATAAATGTTATTACACCACTTTCGCAGGTGACGCGATTGCACTGAACGCGTACAACAAGCCGTTAAGCCTCTAGGTTTCCCCTAGAGGAGGAGTTTTATCTCCTAAGGGTTTTTAGTGGATTACACCTATAAAATCCATAAAGAAAGAAGACAAATGTTTGTATTTGAAAACACATTTTGAAAGAGAGAAAAGTTTTTGAAATTTTTTTGCAAAAATATAAGCGATCTAAGATTATAAGCCCACCAAAAATTATTCTTCCTTAAACTTAGTCTATATGTAAGATCTTGTCATCAATTAAGGTAAGAATTCAAAATTGGGTTGAATATTTTAACCTTCATAAAACATTGATAATCTACACTTTGTGATAGTGAAAATTTCTAGGATTTCAACTATAACCATCAAGCCATTTATTTATATATATATTTTTTGTTTTTTTGTTTTTTTTCTTCCCTTAGTTTTCTTAGGCTTTCTAGTTTACCCGGTTAGTGAGCCTTTAACTGATGAAACCCAGACCAGACGGTTTTAGGGCACCAGATGAGAAAACATCCCTCGGGTTTAAGGACTCGAGTAAACAAGGCCACAAAACTAAAGGGGATTATTTGTTTCTTTTGACCACCATTAGGCCTGAATAACCTTGCTTCTTGAGGAATAATTATCTAGCTTAATAAGTGAATTTTTTATTCATCTATGCCATATATTTTTCTTTTAATTTTTTTTGCTTCATGGTATTTTAGGTCTTTGTTTCTACCCCAAAAATGTGTAAGTGTGAAGTGCATACTATCTAAAGCAAAAAATTCAAGATAAATTTATCTTACTTAGCCTATAATTTTAAACAAGATCAATGATTTCGACTAGGTTTACGATGTCATAATTAATGCTTCCTTAATTTCTAAGATCATCTTAATTTTCCTAAAAATAGATCAAAACTTTGTCTCTTGTTTCAAAAAGTTTTTTAAAGAAGAAAAAATCTTATACAAAAGGGAAAATTTCTAAAAGTATCCCAAAAGAAGTGAAAAAGAAAGAAAATATAAAAAACTCTATATTATTAAACCCTCCCCCACACTTATCTCATGCATTGTCCTCAATGCATCGTGATGTATGTATGCATGCAATAAATAGAGAGGGAAGGAAAAATCACCTGGTGGTCTAATTGGTCCACGAAATGCGGCCTAATCCAATTTGTGTTGAGTTCTCAGGAACCCACCAATGACCTCTATAATACGACCCACTAGAATGATGTATATATGGATGATTTTTATTAAGAATTTTATCCCATCTAATTTTTAAATTTTCAAAATAATTTCTGAGTCAATTTTATCAATACCCTTGTTCCAAAATGGAGTGTGAAAAGATAAAATGATTGATTTGGACGCAAAAAGTATAGGAACTAATATTAACTCAGGGAAGTGACTGAAATCAAGGTAACGTTCTGGAGTCAGAATTGGCTCAGGAAGTGGGTCCAAGTCAAGAAGTTGAGAAATCCTTTTCCATATTCATCTTCCCACAATAAATGTGACTTTCTAAGATTAATGGTTCAAGTTCAAGAATGACAGGTATGAGAATCAAAACTGACTCTAAAATGTTACTCAATTTGGGTAGCAAAATAGGAGTCAAAATTGATTCAGGAATTTGAACTGGATCACAAATTTGAGAATCTAGGTCACAATCTTTATTAAGTTCAATTTTAAAAAATGAGAACTTGCTAATTTGTCAACGGGACTTTCAAAAGTATGAAATTGGTCAAGTTCAATATGATGATCGTAAAAGATTGGGGATTCAATTTCATGATGAATAGGCACAAGATCCAATACTGACTCGAAAAACGGCCTGAAATCAGGTAAATACACCTCAGTCATTATTGAATCAGGAAGTGAAAATAAATTACCAAGTTGAGGTTCAGGATCATATTCATGCTCAAGTTCAATCTCAGAAAAGGATAACATGCCAAAATGTCAATGCGCTTTTCAATATATGAGGTTTGGTTAAGTTCAGATGGGTGGTGTGCAGAAATTGAATCTTGGTTTCTAGAATAATAAGAGTCCTGGGTCAGATCAATAGAGTTGGAGATATCTGAATTGGTCAAAGGTTGAAAGATAGAGTTTCCTTATTCCTATAAATGCTAACCAATTGACTCAATTGTGTTTCCAACCTTTTGATAGACCGGACATAAGATTTTTGAAATTGTAGTGCGGACTCCTGCAAGACTTCTATATTCTAGATATGATGTTTCTTCAAGTGGATGCTCTAGAATGGTAGTATAGGAATCTTGATTTTCAAAACAACAAGAGTCATGGGTCAAATTGATAGAGTTAGAGATACCTGGATTGGTCAAAGGTTGCTAAGAGAGAGTTTTCTCATTCCTATAATTGTTGACCAATTGATTCAATTGTGTTTCCAACCTATCAATAGACTAAGAAGAAGATTTTTGAAATTGTAACGCGGACTCCTACAAGATTTCTATACTCCTTCCTAGATGTGATTTTTCTTTCAAGTGTATGTTCTAGAAAGGGAGTATAAGAATCTTGATTTTAGAAAGATAGTGAAAATTGTGAGTCCAATATGTTTTGAGATTGAAGCTTAGACTCATGAAAGCACTCCATACTCGTTTTCAGGGTAGATGGTTGGTCATGTTGAATAGGTGAAACTGAGGATGAATCATGAAAATATTATAGAATTGGTGAATTGAGCTTCTTTTGTTGGGACTTAAGCATGGCTTGTATGGCTTCTAACTTTTTTCGAACTCAGATTTTTCTTCAACGGGAGGCCCAGAAAAAGGAGTATAGGAAGCAAAATTGGGGAATGGAGATTGTGAAAATTGTGGACAATGTGGTGGAAAATTTGACTCGAGGGAGGTGAATTCTCATTGACTCTATGAGGAGTTGAAATTATTTTTAAAATTATAGTCATAAGATTGGAGGTATGAGTTGTATTGATTCGGATAAGTCCAACCCGGTGTATTTGGTTGGTTCATGTTGTAGAAAATCAGGTTGGAATTATCCAAAACAAATGGGGTTGGTGTGAAATATGGATTCATATTATGATTGAAAGAATTGTTATTGTTAAATTCCATTTTACAAACAACCACAAACAAAAAAGAAAAAGAAAGCAACAAACAAAAGAAAAAGAAAAATCAAAACCAAGCCTATACTAAGGTTGACCTAGACCTAGACGACTCCTAACTGGTCGATTACCCGGGGGAGGTTGTTGCTTGAATCCGACCACAAGCTAATCGGCTAGGTAGGGGCAAAACACGGTGGAAGGTATCCATGCATAAGCAACGGGCCTTAATTACGTCAAACCATAGTATCTTCGAGGCGTAACATCTTAATCCCCAACCTTAGATACCGATTTCATAAGAGTAAGATTTAAAATAAGTTCTACCCTCAGTCAATCTCTTAATGAGTTCGAGATGTCCCTAGGGGCCAACGTCTATCAATTTTTATTAGGGCTTGAGTTGTGTGAGTGGGGAGGTGGTTTTTGGGCTAAGGAAGGATGATGAAATCCCCACCTTATCTTATATTGGGTTATGCCCTTAAATCCAATTTGTGTAAGTGTGCAATATAAACAAGAATATAACACAAAGCGAGTAAATCATCCATGTGTTTGTCCTATGCTATATGTAATGCCATATGTACACACCTCAGTCCAGATCACAACAATAGAACAAAATACAGTATATTGGAATTGAATTGACACGTGCCTAAATGCAAATGTCTAAACCATTTTAAAAGCGTCAAAATATCGTATTTTAGTTCTTTAATTTATTACAGTGTGTAGGCAATCAAAGTAGAAAATTGGCAGTAGAATATAATAATATATGCAACTGCAAATCCCCTGCAAAAGATGAAGTCAAAATGCCAAAATATAGCCGCGTTTTCGTGATTTTTCTTTGCTTTTCGCGGTACAATTAGGGAAGCAGGGTCCCTGCTTTCTAGAGCAGGAACATCCCAGCAAAAAGAGAGTTCTGCAATGTTCAATTTCTGTAAAAAATAACCTACATACAAAAACAGAGAAGAAAATGTTAACAAAAATGTGAAATCAAAACCATTCCCATCCCCGGCAACGACGCCAAAAATTTGATCGGGACGAAACCAGCACTTGAAAATGTGTGTGTTATGAAATCAATGAAAACCTTGTGCATGCTAATATTCCCTCGATACTTCCATTATAGCATTAGCTCAACGGGTCTAATCCACAGGGACGGGAGGTGATAGAAGCATTAACAATTTTTGTTCACGTGTTATGTTAACAATTCTTCTTTGTTAAAGAATGATAAAAAAAATAAAGAAAAGAAATCTAGAAGTGATAGATGGAGAAGGCAATGAAAATGACGATGTGATAACAAATAAAAAATGATTGTGAATTGGTAAAGCAAAACAAGAAAGTAGAAAATGAGAGATAAAAGAAAATGAAATAAGAAGAAGCTTTGGAAAAATGATAAAAGAGCTTGGAAATTGATTTTTAAAACAAGATAAAAGAAAACTCTTGGCTACTAACTACTAATTGCTCCGCTAACTATGCTAACCTTGTTGGCCCAAGGTTACAATCACCCGATTTTTGAGTTTTGATGATTACAAAACATATATAATTATTTGTACTAATCATATTTTAGTGTTTAAGTGTGTTTCAGGGTTCTAAGGATTCAAGAAGTGTTCTTCCCTAAAGGAAGATATTTTTGACTCAAGTTGGTTCATTTCGGGTTCAAGAAATCAAGCTATTCAATATCGCATATGGAGAAGCCCATTTGAAGACCTTGTAGTCACCTAGAACCTTTGTAAGAATTAGTTTGTTAAATAATGAGGTTATGATAAGTTGGCTCAAGAAAACACACACACTTTCATTTTTCAAAATACAATTTTTGTTTTGGTTAGGTGCATGTCTTGTTTAATATACAAGACTCAAAATATTTTACATTTTTACATCTTATTTATATCATGTATACCAACCCTTATAACATGCTACTTAATCATATAGCCTTACAAAATTATTTTAAAAATCTTTCAAAGTTCAAAATTTTTCCTATAAAAATCTGTTTCAGGCCTAATGGTCGACCGGGCGGTCGACCGGCTCTAGTTTAGGCCTGATCGGTCGACTGTACCGGTCGACCGGGCCTTGTGGCTTTAGCGTGCACGTTTGTGCACGTCTGCCGGTCGACCAGACCGGTCGACCGACTGAAAGACCCTTGCTCTCGGGTTTTGTCAATCGACCGGGCCAGTCGACCGACAGAACAAAGACTTGTTTTTATTTGAGCACCGGTCGACCGGACCGGTCGACCGTGTCAATGGCTAGTTGCCAGTTGAGCTGTCGGTCGACCGGGCTGGTCGACCGACAGCCGCCAGCAGCCCTAACGGCTAGTTTTCTGAGTTTTGATCATTAGATTTGATTGTGATGTTTTAGTCAGCTATCTCCGAATTTTTGGGGGCTATTTCCTGACCTATTAAACTAGTTATAATGATGATTAGATCTCCTCTAATCCCTATAAATAGATGGCATTGGTCACTTGTGAAAATAGAGAAAAATACCCATTGTTTTGTGTTTCAAAAAGAGAAGAAAAGTTTTTCAAAGCTCTCAATTCTAAAGTGCATTCTTGTCAAAGTTTTTCAGTTGTTTTAAAGCTTTTTCCTTACTCTTTTCAACTAAATTTTCTCACTACACTTCTTGAGCCAAAAAACTTTCCCATTCTATAAGGAGTTGTAAGAGAGAAGTTTGTGGTCCTTGTTGATCACCTTGTTACTTGTTCTACGTTTGTGTTGAGATCCCTCTTGTGTAGAGGATTGGATTGGTGGGAGTTCAGTACTCCGGTCTTGTGTAGACCTCTTGTAATTTTCTCGGTGGATATAGTGGAAATCCTTCACGGTGGTGAAGGCGGGGATGTAGAGCAAGTGTGCTCGAACCTCGTAACAAATTCCTTGTGTTGCGATTGGTTTCTTATTGCTTTTCATTGTTTTACAATTTTATCTTGTGTTACTTCTTGCTTGCACTTCTTTATTGCTCCTATTTCATTCATTTACATTTTTTGGTCTTTACTCATCTCAACAAGAAAGCAATTACGCGCCTCAACTCATAAACTAGAGGAATCAAAGAGGAGAAGTTTTAGAGCCCTTCACGGGAAATTCGGCTTCAATTTCTTGTTTTGAGTGACCATTTGCATCACACTTACATACTTGATTAAAAAGATCATTAGATTAGCATTAACACCTATTCACCCCCCTCTAGGTGTTTTTCAATTGGTATCAGAGCATTGGTCTCTAGGCTCTTGGCTTAACAACCTTAGAGAGATCCTATATTGCAATCACTTTATTCATTTTTCATCCTCATACACTTAGTAAAAATGGCCGAAGGAATTAAGACCCCACCCAAGTTTGATGGCCTTAACTTTCTCATATGGAAGGTTAAAATGACCGTGTTTTTGCAATCCTTAGGAAGCCGGGTTGCAAAGGCGGTGACCAAACCATTTAGTGCACCCCTTGGTGATGAGGACACTTGGTCCGATATTGCCACAAAGGAGTTTGATGCTAATGCTAGGGCATACTATGCCTTGCTTCAAGCCCTTAATGACGATGATATTTCAAGAGTCATTCATTACAAATCCGCACATGAGATTTGGACTCACTTACTTGTCACTCATGAGGGAACTTCACAAGTAAAGAGGACAAAAATCGACCTTCTTCGTTCCCAATATGAAAATTTTTCTATGCAAGAGAATGAAACCATAGATGATATGGTTACTAAGTTTATAAAGATTACAATGGACTTTCTTCTTTAGGTGACGGCATTGACAACAACCAAAAAGTGAGGAAGATCATCCGTGCACTCCCTCCATCTTGGGAAGTCAAAGCCACTACTTTGAAGGAGCTAAATGACAAGGAAGAAATGGAACTTATAGATCTCATTGGGAATCTCAAGACCCATGAGATGGAAAGAAAAGCAAGAGAAGATATGGCTCCTCCTAAGAAGAAAGCTATTGCCTTCAAGAGTTCTTCCACCTACTCCGACGACGATGATGAAGAAGAAGATGATGAGGATCTTTCTCTTCTTGTAAAGAATGTTCGGAGAATGTACAACAAGGCAAAGTTCTAAAATAAAAGGAGATGACAAGGTAAAGAAGAGAAGAAAATCATTTGCTTTAATTGCCGAAAACTGGGTCATATTATTGCGGAATGTCCGGAGAACAAAAGCAAACCCTCCACTTCCTAGAAGCCATACAAAAAGAAAGTTTTAAAAGCTACTTGGGACTCAGAAAGTGAATCCGATGAGGAAGTCAACACTGCCAACATGTGCTTCATGGCAAATGAAAGCATAAGCAAGGTAACCCTGATATATCTATTGATTGTGAGCTTTCTATAGATGAACTAGGAGAAGCTTTTGAAGAACTATCTCATAACTATGATTTTCTCAAAAAGAAATACATAAAAATGAAAAAGAAAAATGAATCTCTCAATCACAAAGTTTTCACTCTTACAAAAGAAAAAGATGAATTGTTTTCTACTCTTGTTTCTACACAAAAGGATTTTGATAACTATAAAATTTCTTGCAAAGGTAAAATTTCACAAATTAATGAAAATGAAATTTTCATGCTAAAAGAGAAAATTAATTCATTAGGAATTATTTTGAAGAAATGTGAATTTGATAAAAATAGACTAGAGGCTATGTTTCCTAAGAAACATGTCCCAAAGAAACATTCACATGCTATTCATGCTCATGTTCATAAATCACAACCTTTACATCATGCCAAGCACCCTAAACATGCCCACACTCCACACACCCATCATGCATTCATGTATGGTAAAGTCTTTTCATGCACATATTGTGACCGTAAAGGTCATTTGGTTAAATTTTACTATGATAGGATTAATGCATCGCATAATCATGTTTGGGTTCGGAATACTAACTTTCAAGGACCCAAGAAAGTTTGGGTACCAAAGTCAACAAATTTGTTAAATGATGTAGGTACATTCTAAGGCTCAACGACGTAAAGAATTGTGGTATCTTGATAGTGGTTGCTCAAGGTACCATGAATGTGGCACCATCACCTTCGGAGATGATTCCAAAGGAAAAATCATTGGTATTGGTAATGTTAAACTTAGTACATCTCCTTTAATAGAAAATGTTGTTTTAGTTGATAGCCTCAAGTATAATCTCTTGAGTGTTAGTCAACTTTGTGACAAAGGTTTTGATGTTGTTTTTGATAACCTAGCATGTAGAGTTATTGATAGGCAATCCAATGCATGTATATTTTCTGAATTTCGTGAAAACAATGTATACATGATTGACATGTCTAATATGCTATGCAATGCTACTTGTTTGAAAGCCCTCGATGATGACTCTTGGTTGTGGCATAGGAGATTAGGTCACATTTCTTTTGACCATCTATCTTGATTAAACAAAAAGGAAATGGTGAAAGATATTCCTTGCTTGAACTTTGAAAAGGAACGTATTTGCGATGAGTGCCAACTTGGGAAACAAACCAAGTCCTCTTTCAAGTCAATCAAGGATATCATGACATCACGACCCTTGGAGTTGATCCATATGGATTTGTTTGGTCCTACTCAAACCAAAAGTCTAAGTGGGAATCGTTTTGCATTTGTTTTAGTTGATGATTTCTCGCGTTTTACTTGGGTTTTCTTTTTAGAACACAAAAATAAAGCCTTTTCATATTTTCAAGCCTTTAAGAAAAGAGTTGAAAAGGAAAAAGATTCTTCTATTTTAAGAATAAGAAGTGATAGACGTGGTGAATTCAATAACCAACCATTTATCATTTTTTGTGAAGAACATGGGATTAAGCATGAACTATCTTGTCCTAGAACTCCACAACAAAATGGAGTCGTTGAAAGGAAAAATCGTACATTACAAGAGATGGCTAGGACAATGATAAATGAATATGGTCCCCCTCATTATCTATGGGCCGAGGCCGTTAACACATCTTGCTACATATCAAATAGGTTTTCTTATGCAAAAACACTTCAAAAACATCTTTTGAGATCTATTTTTCTAGAAAGCCAAATGTTTCATACTTTAAAGTTTTTGGTTGTAAATGTTTTGTTTTGAATACTAAAGATAATTTAGGTAAATTTGATGCAAAGTCTTATGAAGCAATTTTTGTTGGTTACTCTAATATTAGCAAAGCTTATAGAGTTTTCAACAAGTCATCCTTGACTATTGAAGAATCTATACATGTAAAGTTTGAGGAATCTAATGTGTTTGTTAAGAATGTTGTAGAAATAGATTCCCTAAATGAAGACATGAAGAGAACTACTTTGGAGGACTCACTTGCTCTTGAAGACATGCCAAAGGGTGATGAAGGAAATGAAGCTCAAGAAAATGAGGTTCAAGGAAATGAAATTCAAGAAGTTAAAGTGGAGACTACTCAACCACTTCCAAAAGATTGGAGAGTCAATCCACATCATCCCAAGGACCTTATTATAGGTGAAGTTTCAAAAAGGGTAACTACTTGTTCTAAACTTCATAATCTTTGTGGGCACTATGCATTTATTTCTCACTTTGGACCAAAGAACATCCTCGAAGCCGAGGGCGACTCATATTGGTTGCTAGCCATGCAAGAGGAGCTCAATCAATTCGAGCGCAACCAAGTTTGGCATCTTTTTCCTAGGCCCCTCGATAGACCAACAATTGATACTAAGTGGATCTTTAAGAACAAGTTGGATGAGTCAGAAAATGTTGTTAGGAATAAAGCTAGGTTAGTGGCCAAAGGTTACACTCAAGTCGAAGGTATCGATTTTGAGGAAACTTTTGCACCCGTAGCACGGCTTGAAGCCATACAGATGACACTTGCATTTGCCTCTTATAAAGATTTTAAACTTTTTCAAATGGATGTAAAAAGTGCTTTCTTAAATGGATTTATTGAAAAGGAGGTGTATGTTGAACAGCCCCCCGAGTTTGTTGATCCTACAAATCCGAATTTTGTTTTCAAACTTGATAAAGCTCGTTATGGTTTAAAACAAGCCCCTAGGGCTTGGTATGAAAGACTTTCTTCATTTCTTATTTCTAATGGTTTTAATAGAGGAAAAATAGATACTACTTTGTTTACCAAACATGTTGAAAATGATATACTTATAGTTCAAATATATATTGATGATATCATATTTGGTTCTACTAATGAAAATCTTTGCAAAGCTTTTGAATCATGCATGAAGGAGGAATTTGAGATGTCTATGATGGGCGAGCTTAACTACTTCCTTGGTCTCCAAATCAAGCAAAGGAAGGATGAGATTTTCATAAATCAAGCCAAGTACACAAAGGAACTTATCAAGAGATTTGGGCTTGAAAGAGCTAAGACAAGCAAAACTCTCATGGCTTCCACAACAAAACTTGATAAGGATGAACAAGGTACAAATGTAGACATTAAACTTTACCGTAGCATGATTGGTAGCTTGTTGTATTTAACGGCTAGTAGGCCGGACATTATGTTTTGTGTATGTCTTTGTGCTCGATTTCAATCATGTCCTAAAGAGTCCCATTTGATTGCGGTAAAACGCATTATTAGATACCTTAAGGGCACAATTAAAATAGGTTTGTGGTATCCGAAGACCGGACAATTTTTCATGACAAATTTTTCGGATGCTGACTATGCGGGTTGTAGAGTGGATAGGAAGAGTACAAGTGGAACATGTTAATTTCTCGGTAATTGTCTTGTTTCATGGTCTTCTAAGAAACAAAATTCGGTAGCCCTCTCAACCGCCGAGGTGGAGTATGTTGTGGCGGAGGCTTGTTGTGCACAAGTCCTTTGGATGAAACATACTCTCATTGACTATGATTTGCATTTTGACCATATTAAAATATTTTGTGATAATACTAGTACTATTCATATGACTAAAAATGCAAATCAATATAGTAAGACTAAGCACATTGACATTCGGTATCACTTTCTTCGAGATCATTATGAGAAAGGTGATCTTGAAATTGAATATGTTTCTACCGATTTTCAACTTGCCGATATTTTTACAAAACCACTAGACTATGCTAGATTTTCCTTTATTTGTGGTGAATTGAATGTTTGTGTTATGGAATCATGAAAATTTTTTTAACAATGTTTACCCTTTTTGATGTATGACAAAAAGGGGGGAGAAAAAGTTGTTGGCCCAAGAGGTTACACTCTCCAATTGTTTTGTGTTTTGATGATGACAAACCAAATAAGAGCTATTTGGTACTAATGAATTTGCTTAGATAAGTTTCAGGACAAGTACCATGTTTGGAGGGCATTGCTTGCTATTGCAACAACTTCTAGGTTCATAAAGCTATGAAGGCATATTGCACATCAAGGAAGGATCATAGAAGAAGGCTCTAGCAAGAATAGCATGGCTCAAAGACTTGAAGATTGCTCAAGAAGTCTTTAATTCTTTTGTTTTTAGATTTATAGTTTGTTAAAGAATAGTAGATAGGTTTGAAGCTCTATCACACACGTTTTTGCGCACATACTTAATCCAAAATAATTTCTTATAATTTATACAAATATTTTGCATACAAGATTTTGCCTACAAATATATATTTATGTTTTATGCTAATCCCTGTTCAAAAGTATTTTTGTCAAAATCAAAATCCCTTTTATTTTTCTGTCCAAAACCTGGTTTTTGTCCTGAGCCAGTCGACCGGACCTATGTCAGGTTTGGCCGGTCGACCGGCCCAGTCGACTGTAGTTCTGGGTGTACATGTATCAGTGTGCACGTTTTTGCGGTCGACCGCAGGTCGACCGACTGTAACTCAGTCTGCTCTCGGATAGATTGGGTCGACCGGGCGGTCGACCGCTGGCCTGCAATGGTCATAATTTTGAACGTGCGGTCGACCGGCCAGTCGACCGAACTATCCGTTGAACAGTAACGGGCAGTTTTTAATGAGCTATTTTATTTTGTCTTCTTGTGTTGAAAATTTGATTTAGGGATATATTTCAAACCTAATATGACTTAATTAACCTTAAGTTTGTATTATCCCTTAAACCTAGCCCTCTCCTATAAATAGGGGTGTTTGGGGAGAGATTGGTTACAACAATTTTTGCAAGAAAAATTCAAAAGTTTAAGGCATTCAAAAGAGCTTTGTTTCTTGGTTTTTGTGCTGAAATTCTCTCTCATTTTCTGAAGTGGTTTTTGAAATACTCTCTGATTTAATTTTCTTTCTTCACTTATAACAAGAGCTTCATTCCTACTCATTGTTCTCTAAGGACCTTTTGTAAGGGAAGAGACATTTGAAAGAGAGAGTTTGTGGTCTTTTGACTACTCAGAAATTGCTTGTAATCGAGATTGTGGAGTTGGGTACTCCGGTGTAATTGTGATTTCTTTGAGATAGTGGAAGTAGCTAGAATCCTTCTGGGGAAGGCGGGAGTAGAGCTGGGTGCTCGAACCTCGATAACATATCCTTGTGTTTGCGATTGGTTTACATTCTAGCACTTATTACTTGCTTATCATCATCATTGCTATATTTACTTGCTTTCATTCATCTTGTGAATCTTGTGTGGTGATTGTTACATCTTAATTTTTTAATTTGTCCATTGATTAGCATTATCACCTATTCACCCCCCCTCTAGGTGATTTTCAATTGGTATCAGAGCTTGGACTCTAGGTTTTGGCTTAACATCCATAGAGAGATCCTTAAAATTTGCTAATCAACATTTTCATTCATACATTCATACACTAGTAAACATGGCCGATAACATTAAAACCCCTCCTAAATTTGATAGACTTAATTTCCCTATTTGGAAGGTTAGGAGACTATATTTTTGCAATCTTTGGGTAGCTTAGTGGCCAAGTCCTTGACCAAACCCTGTGTAGCACCCGATGGTGATGAGAGCACTTGGACCGACTTCAACTTTAGAGAATATGAGGCTAACTCCAAGGCCCAAAACTCCCTATTAACCGCCTTGAATGAGGATGACCTTACACGGGTAATTCATTGTCAATCCGCCTATGAGATTTGGCAACACTTATTGGTCACACACGAAGGGACTTCACAAGTCAAGAGAGCTAAGATAGATCTCTTGAGGTCCCAATATGAGTCATTTAAAATGATTGATGATGAGTCTATTGATAGTATGATTACAAGGTTTACTAAAATCACTAATGGTCTTTCTTCCTTAGGTGATGACATCTCCAACGATCAAAAGGTGCGGAAAGTGATTCGGGCTCTTCCGTCTTCATGGGAGATAAAGGCCACCACCTTAAAAGAATTGAACGACAAGGACGAGATGGACCTCATTAGTCTCATTGGGAACCTGAAGACCCATGAGATGGAGAAGAAGGCAAGAGAAGAGGCCACTACTTCAAAGAAGAAATTCATAGCCTTCAAGACTTCATCCACTAATGATGACGATGAAGAAGACGAAGAAGATGATGAGGAGCTAACTCTACTTGTGCGGAATGTCAGGAGGTTGTACCGGAAGAACAAGCTCAACTTTCGGAAGAAATTTGAAGGCAAAGAGGAGAGAAGGATCATTTGCTACAATTGCCGCAAACCCGGACATATCATGGCGGATTGCCCGGAGTTTAAGAAGAAGATGACTTCCTCCTTCAAGCCAAAGAAGCCGGAGGAAAGAAAGCATACAAGGCAACGTGGGATTCAGAGAGCGAATCCGAAGAAGAGGTGGATACGACGAACATATGTTTCATGGCAAACACACCTAAGGTAACCCCTCAATCTCATGATGATGAAGATGATGAATTAAGTAAGGAAGTTCTTGTACATGCTTTTGTTGAACTTTCCGAAACTTATGATAACAAGAAACTTGAATGCTTAAAATTGCAAAAAGAAGTTGCTTTTCTCAAAAATCAACTTGCTATGGTTTCTAAAGAAAAAGATGATATTTCTTCTAATCTTATTTCTATTCAAAATGAGTTTAATGCCTACAAGGTTTCTTGTAAGGGAAAATCTTCTATTGTTGATGAAAAAGAAATTTCTTCCTTTAAGTCTAAAATAAATGATTTTGAAAAAGTTTTAAATGATTGTGCTTTTAACACAAAGAAACTTGAGAACATGTTTTCTAAAAAGCATACCTCACATGTTAAGTCTACTCATACTCACACTACACATGCTAAATCTTTTCATGCTCACAACTCTCATGCTCACAAATCACACACTCATTATGCTTTCAAATATGGTAGAGTATATAGATGCACATTTGTGGTAAGAATGGACATTTAGCTAAATTTTGCTATGACCAAGTTAATAGATCAAATAATCTTGTTTGGGTTAATGAAACTAACCCCCTAGGACCCAAGAAAATGTGGGTACCAAAATCAAGTCCTAAATTATTTGATGTAGGTACACACCAAGGCTCCAAGACGTAGGAAGCGGTGGTACCTTGATAGTGGTTGTTCAAGACATATGACGTGGGATATCAACAACTTTACAACCCTATCAAGGTACATGTAAGGTGGCTCCATCACCTTCGGGGATGACTCCAAAGGAACTATCATCGGTATAGGTAACATTCAAATTGGTGCATCTCCTATTATAGAGAATGTCGTTTTAGTAGATGGTTTAAAACATAATTTGCTTAGCATTAGTCAACTCTGTGACCGTGGACTTAAAGTTGTTTTTGATGATTCTTCTTGCAAGATTTTTGATGTTAAATCCGATGTTTGTATTCTTACCGGTTTTCGTGACAATAATGTTTATATCATTGACATGCTTAATTTAGATTGTTCTACTAAATGCTTGAATGCTTTTGATGAAAATTCTTGGCTTTGGTATAGAAGATTAGGACATGCATCTTTTGACCATCTTGCTAGAATTAATTCTAAGGATTTAGTAAAGGGTATACCTTGCTTGAAGTTTGAGAAAGACCGCATTTGTGGTGCGTGCCAACTTGGGAAACAAACCAAGTCTTCCTTCAAACCAATTAAGGATATCATGACTACTAGGCCCTTAGAACTAATTCATATGGATCTTTTTGGACCAACACAAACTAAAAGTTTAAATGGTAGTAGATTTGCATTTATTTTAGTTGATGATTTTTCCCGTTTCACTTGGGTTTTCTTCTTGCAAAGTAAAGATCAAACATTTTCATATTTCAAAATCTTTCGAAAAAGGGTTGAAAAAGAAAAAGGTTTTTTCGATTTTGAGAATAGGAGTGATAGAGGTGGTGAGTTTGTTAACCAACTCTTCATGACTTATTGTGATGAAAAGGGAATCAAGCATGAAATGTCTTGTCCTAGGACTCCACAACAAAATGGAGTAGTAGAAAGGAAAAATAGAACACTTCAAGAGACGGCTAGGACAATGATAAGTGAATATGACCTCCCTCAATATTTATGGGCCGAGGCCGTAAACACCGCATGCTATATTTCAAATCGTATTTATGTGTGTAAGAATTCTTCCAAAACATCTTTTGAAATGTATCATTCTAGAAAATCAAATGTTGCATATTTTAAAGTTTTTGGATGCAAGTGTTTTGTTTTAAATACTAAGGAGAATTTGGGTAAGTTTGATGCTAAGGCTTATGAAGCTATCTTTGTTGGATATTCTTCTACTAGCAAAGCATATAGAGTTTTTAATAGATCTTCACTTACTATTGAAGAAACCATGCATGTTAAGTTTGAAGAATCTAATGTGGTTGTTGAGAATGTTGTAGAGATTGAACCATTAGGTGAAGACATGGAGAGACTATCCTTGAAGGACTCACCCGCTCAAGAAGAAAAGTAAGAATCTATTGGTGATGTTCAAGAGGATAAAGAGGAAAGCTCTCAACCGCTTCCTAAAGCTTGGAGATACGCTACAAATCATCCTAAAGAGCTCATCTTGGGTGATGCATCCAAAGGAGTCACAACACGCTCCAAACTCCATGACCTATGTGGTAACTTTGCTTTCATTTCTCATTTTGAACCCAAAGGCATTCTCGAAGCCGAGACGGACCCATATTGGTTGCTTGCCATGCAAGAGGAACTCAATCAATTTGAGCGCAACCAAGTTTGGCACCTTGTTCCTAAGCCCCACGATAGACCAATAATTGGTACTAAGTGGATCTTTAGAAACAAGATGGATGAGTCCGGAAATGTCATTAGGAATAAAGCTAGGTTAGTGGCCCAAGGTTACACTCAAGTTGAAAGAATTGACTTTGAGGAGACCTTTGCACCCGTAGCACGGCTTGAAGCCATACGGATGACACTAGCTTTTGCATCTTTCAAAAATTTTAAACTTTTTCAAATGGATGTGAAAAGTGCATTTTTGAATGGTTTTATTAATGAAGAAGTTTATGTTTCTCAACCTCTCGGTTTTGTTGATCATATTCATCCCGATTTTGTTTTCAAACTTGATAAAGCTTTATATGGATTGAAACAAGCTCCTAGAGCTTGGTATGAAAGGCTTTCTAGTTTTCTAATTTCAAATGATTTTGTTAAAGGAAAAGTAGACACAACTCTATTTACTAAGCATGTTGATAATGATATATTAATTGTGCAAATTTATGTAGATGATATAATTTTTGGTTCTACTAATGAGCTTTTATGCAAGGATTTTGAAAAGGTCATGCAACTTGAATTTGAAATGTCTTCAATGGGTGAGCTCAATTTCTCCCTTGGACTCCAAATCAAGCAATTGCAAAACGGGACGTTCATAAGTCAAGCCAAGTACGCAAAGGAACTCGTAAAGAAGTTTGGACTTGAAGGCTCAAAGACTTGCAACACTCCCATGGCAACTACAACCAAGCTTGATAAAGATGACCAAGGTAAAAATGTTGATGTTAAATTATATAGAAGCATGATAGGAAGTCTTTTATATTTAATGGCTAGTAGGCCGGATATCATGTTTAGTGTGTGTCTTTGTGCTAAATTTCAATCGTGTCCTAAAGAATCCCATCTTATTGCGGTAAAACGCATTATTCGTTATATTAAGGGCACTATTGGGATGGGTCTATGGTATCCGAAAACCGGAGATTTCTCAATGACGAGTTATTCGGATGCCGACTATGCGGGTTGTAGAGTAGATAGAAAGAGTACTAGTGGGACATGTCAATTTCTTGGTAATTGTCTTGTTTCATGGTCCTCTAGGAAGCAAAATTCCGTAGCACTCTCAACCCGCCGAGGCGGAGTATGTTGCCGCGGGGGCTTGTTGTGCACAAGTCCTTTGGATGAAACATACTCTCCTTGATTTTGATTTGCATTTTGATCATATAAAAACATTTTGTGATAATACTAGTACTATACACTTGACTAAGAATGCAAATCAACATAGTAAGACCAAGCACATTGAGATTAGATATCACTTTCTTAGAGATTATTTTGAGAAAGGAGATATAGATATTGATTATGTTTCCACGGATTTACAACTAGCCGATAATTTCACTAAACCACTTGATTTTGCTAGATTCTCGTTTATTTGTGGAGAACTTAATGTTTGTGTTATTGAATAGATATGTTTTTCATAACCCTTTTTGATGTATGATAAAAGGGGGAGAATAAGTTTACATGGACAAAAATAAATTTATATGGTCATGGTTCCATATGAGTTTATATGAGTTTATATATGTTTTTGTTGTCTTGTTTTGTTTTCATGCGTTTTTGAGAATTCTTGTGTTTTGTTAGTATGTGATTTTCATTATTGTTTCAATTGATTTCAATTAGTATCAAGAGCATTTTTTTTTGTTTTCAATAAATTCTTGTGTTTTTCATATAGCATAATTTGAGGGGGAGTTTTCTCCTCCCCTATATTTTTGTTTATAGCCTATTTGTTTTGTCATCATCAAAAAGGGGGAGATTGTTGGCCCAAGAGGTTACACTCTCCAATTGTTTTGTGTTTTGATGATGACAAACCAAATAAGAGCTATTTGGTACTAATGAATTTGCTTAAGATAAGTTTCAGGACAAGTACCATGTTTAGAGGGCATTGCTTGCTATTGCAACAACTTCTAGGTTCATAAAGCTATGAAGGCATATTGTACATCAAGAAAGGATCATAGAAGAAGAAGGCTCTAGCAAGGATAGCATGGCTCAAAGACTTGAAGATTGCTCAAGAAGTCTTTAATTCTTTTGTTTTTAGATTTATAGTTTGTTAAAGAATAGTGGATAGGTTTGAAGCTCTATCACACACGTTTTTTGCGCACATACTTAATCAAAAATAATTTCTTATAATTTATACAAAAATATTTTGCATACAAGATTTTGCCTACAGATATATATTTATGTTTTATGCTAATCCCTGTTCAAAAGTACTTTTGTCAAAATCAAAATCCCTTTTATTTTTCTGTCCAAAACCTGGTTTTTGTCCTGAGCTAGTCGACCGGACAGTCGACCGGACCTATGTCAGGTTTGGCCGGTCGACCGGCCCAGTCGACTGTAGTTCTGGGTGTACATGTATCAGTGTGCACGTTTTTGCGGTCGACCGCACGGTCGACCGACTGTAACTCAGTCTGCTCTCGGATAGATTGGGTCGACCGGGCGGTCGACCGCTGGCCTGCAACGGTCATAATTTTGAACGTGCGGTCGACCGGCCAGTCGACCGAACTATCCGTTGAACAGTAACGGGCAGTTTTTAATGAGCTGTTTTATTTTGTCTTCTTGTATTTAAAATTTGATTTAGGGATATATTTCAAACCTAATATGACTTAATTAACCTTAAGTTTGTATTATCCCTTAACCCTAGCCCTCTCCTATAAATAGGGGTGTTTGGGGAGAGATTGGTTACAACAATTTTTGCAAGAAAAATTCAAAAGTTTAAGGCATTCAAAAGAGCTTTGTTTCTTGGTTTTTGTGCTGAAATTCTCTCTCATTTTCTGAAGTGGTTTTTGAAATACTCTCTGATTTAATTTTCTTTCTTCACTTACAACAAGAGCTTCATTCCTACTCATTGTTCTCTAAGGACCTTTTGTAAGGGAAGAGACATTTGAAAGAGAGAGTTTGTGGTCTTTTGACTACTCAGAAATTGCTTGTAATCGAGATTGTGGAGTTGGGTACTCCGGTGTAATTGTGATTTCTTTGAGATAGTGGAAGTAGCTAGAATCCTTCTGGGGAAGGCGGGGAGTAGAGCTGGGTGCTCGAACCTCGATAACATATCATTGTGTTTGCGATTGGTTTACATTCTTGCACTTATTACTTGCTTATCATCATCATTGCTATATTTACTTGCTTTCATTCATCTTGTGAATCTTGTGTGGTGATTGTTACATCTTAATTTTTTAATTTGTCCATTGATTAGCATTATCACCTATTCACCCCCCCTCTAGGTGATTTTCAAAAGTTAGCTTATTATTAATTTGAGTTTTGAATTATGCATTTTGAGTTTTGAAAAGTTATTTTGAGTTTTAAAGTTATAACAAGTTAGTTTTGAGTTTTGAATTTAGAGTTTTAAAGTTATAACAAGTTAGTTTTTGAGTTATGAGTTTTGAGCAATATGTTTTGAATTCCTATGTCTTTCTTATGCCAAAGTTCTTAGTTTCTACTTTGCATGCATATAGCCTTTCATATATATAGCATGATTTGAGGGGGAGCTTCCAAGCTCCTTTCCCGTATTTTTTTTAAATAACTTATATGTTTTGTCATCATCAAAAAGGGGGAGATTGTTGGCCCAAGGTTACAATCACCTGGTTTTTGAGTTTTGATGATTACAAAATATATATAATTATTTGTACTAATCATATTTTAGTGTTTAAGTGTGTTTCAGGTTTCTAAGGATTCAAGAAGTGTTCTTCCCTAAAGGAATATATTTTTGACTCAAGTTGGTTCATTTCGGGTTCAAGAAATCAAGCTATTCAATATCGCATATGGAGAAGCCCATTTGAAGACCTTGTAGTCACCTAGAACTTTTGTAAGAATTAGTTTGTTAAATAATGAGGTTATGATAAGTTGGCTCAAGAAAACACACACACTTTCATTTTTCAAAATACAATTATTGTTTTGGTTAGGTGCATGTCTTGTTTAATATACAAGACTCAAAATATTTTACATTTTTACATCTTGTTTATATCATGTATACCAACCCTTATAGCATGCTACTTAATCATATAGCCTTACAAAATTATTTTAAAAATCTTTCAAAGTTCAAAATTTTTCCTATAAAAATCTATTTCAGGCCCAACGGTCGACCGGGCGGTCGACCGGCTCTAGTTCAAGCCTGATCGGTCGACCGCATCGGTCGATCAGGCCTTGTGGCTTTGGCGTGCACGTTTGTTCACGTCTGCCAGTCGACCGGACCGGTTGACCGATTGAAAGACCCTTGCTCTCGGGTTTTGTCGGTCGACCGGGCCAGTCGACCGATAGAACAAAGACTTGTTTTTGTTTGAGCGCCGGTCGACCGGACCGGTCGACCGGACCGGTCGACCGGACCGGTCGACCGTGTCCAACGGCTAGTTGCCAGTTGATCTGTCGGTCGACCAGACCGGTCGACTGACAGCCGCCAGCAGCCCCAACGGCTAGTTTTCTGAGTTTTGATCATTGGATTTGATTATGATGTTTTAGTCAGCTATCTCTGAATTTTTGGGGGCTATTTCCTGACCTATTAAACTAGATATAATGATGATTAGATCTCCTCTAATCCCTATAAATAGGTGGCATTGGTCACTTGTGAAAATCAAGAAAAATACCCATTGTTTTGTGTTTCAAAAAGAGAAGAAAAGTTTTTCAAAGCTCTCAATTCTAAAGTGCATTCTTGTCAAAGTTTTTCAGTTGTTTTAAAGCTTTTTCCTTACTCTTTTGAACTAAATTTTCTCAGTACACTTCTTGAGCCAAAAATCTTTCCCATTCTATATAGAGTTGTAAGAGAGAAGTTTGTGGTCCTTGTCGATACCTTGTTACTTGTTCTACCTTTGTGTTGAGATCCCTCTTGTGTAGAGGATTGGATTGGTGGGAGTTCGGTACTCCGGTCTTGTGTAGACCTCATGTAATTTCCTCGGTAGATATAGTGGAAATCCTTCACGGTGGCGGGGATGTAGAGCAAGTGTGCTCGAACCTCGTATCAAATTCCTTGTATTTGCGATTGGTTTCTTATTGCTTTTCATTGCTTTACAATTTTATCTTGTGTTACTTCTTGCTTGCACTTATTTATTGCTCCCATTTCATTCATTTGCATTTTTCGGTCTTTACTCATCTCAATAAGAAAGCAATTACGCGCCTCAACTCATAATCTAGAGGAATCAAAGAGGAGAAGTTCTTGAGCCCTTCACGGGGAATTCGGCTTCAATTTCTTATTTTATGTGACCATTTGCATCGTACTTACATACTTGATTAAAAAGATCATTAGATTAGCATTAACACCTATTCACCCCCCCTCTAGGTGTTTTTCAAACCTCTTAGTGATAGTTGCCTCACATGGATCCTTGGTCATCACTAATCCTTGACTTCAAGAGACGATGCAGAGCATGGCCTATAAGATTGTTCTTCTACATTCAAGCAACAAATTCACACCACACAACAAGTTGTAAGCTACTATTAATTCATCAAAATCGGTTAGAGGTGTACATGAAATAAAGAAGACATTGTAAGTTAACAAGTTAGTAGATTAAATGTTAGAAATGTTTGAATGTTAGAATCCATCATCATGAGCCATCATGGCTCTTGCAAGAGCAAGGCCTTGTAGAGGCTATTAGATTCATGTGGATTATCAAGTAAGTGGTTAGTGGTTAGTAGTTAGATTGCCATGCGAAGAAAAAATTAGCCAAACATCATGTAAAATATGGAGAAAATTACAATGGAAAAGAAAGGAGACACCTTTACATAGATTGTCACTATCTATTACATCAATTTCTCTCTTTCTCTCACTGAATCTCTCTGCCCTAATACATGATCTAAAAAGAAATGAAAATACAAAAGAAAAAGGAAGGACACCTACACTACCCTACACTAAAAGATATAAAACCTAACCTAATTCTAAATTTGCTTTCATTTCGGCCAAACCCTGCCATATTTATAGGCAAAAGTAGGTTTCAGAAGACGAGACGAGGCCACACGTCAAAAATCGACATGTGGGCCCACCACATTGCTGTGGAAACACGGTAATTACCATGTTTCTGTGGCAATACCAGGGACCTAGGTCCCTGGTTTTGGTACATAGGTTCGTGGCGCTTCGGGGACCTTTTAGATATGCTCAGATTTGGTTAATTTCGTCCAGATTTGCGTCAGACACCCGGAAGGGCCTAGGTTCAATGCATCTTCTAAAAACTCCCTTACTTGGTCTCCAAGAAATGTGAATTTAATTACCCGAAAATGGGTTTAATTAAGCTCTTATTACCCTTTTGCCCTCCTTGTCTTGATTATCTGCAAGAGAGACCAAAACATAGTTTAGACCGACATTTTATTAATAAATCAATAGGAAAATAAGATATAATAATGCAGAAATATAGACTAATCAAATAGAACACCAGTGGTAAGGCAGGATGAATACATATAATATAATAATAGTAATAATAATAAAATCAAAAATCTAAAGTAAAACCCGATGAAAGTAAATACAACAAAACCAGCAATACGAACCCAATTTACGGCTTCATGAGATAAGTACGTCGAAAGAATAGTCCAAACAAGAAAACCCTCATATATATAACCTATGTCTCATGTCATCGTAAACTAAGTCCGTACGATCCGAATTGCAAAACATACAACAAATTATTATTTGGCATCTTTTATAATTACTCGTCCAACTAATGTATCTAGGTTTGTGTCCTGGCGTATGACTCAATGCACACATATCTATATATGAGTAAGTCGAGGTTGGTTATTGGAAACTGATGATGACACCATAAATTATGTTTACAATGGGTTCCATGCATGTCTGGACAATGACCCAATAACCTAACATTTAACTAGGCTTGTTCCGCTAAGCATTAAAGATGGATTGATTACAATAGCCGAGGTGTAAGAACTACCCTGTCCGAAAACCTGGGGCCTACATGTAGAACCTCGAGATTTTAGTTGCACAACATCCCTATACCATTGTAAACAAAACCATAAATTGAAGTCCATCAGTTTTCCTTTATCCGGTATAAGTTATCCTTTTTATGATTTATTAGATAATTATAATATTACAGGAATGAGCAGGAACAAATCAAGAGCATCAGGAGTATAGGTGTATCAGTAGTACGGTTTGTACTAGAATATATCAATATGTCTGGTCATCATTCCCGTATCGTGATAATTATAAGAGTCAAGTATGTCAAAAATTTTGCCAGTGCACCGTTCACTACCTGTCCCCAAGTTAGGATAAAGGAGGAGGGTTGTGGTAAGCTTGTGACTGCCAACGCAAAATATTGTTACATACTATGAACATTAATCAAGAACTAAATTTTATTAGGGTGTTCCCTATTGAGCAACGCGCTACATTGTAGCCCGGGTGTAGAGAAAAGTGGGCAAGGGTTGCTAGATCGTCGTCCTGAAGCGACGCGCCACATCAATGCCCGTATGTGGTGTCCAATAAGTAAGGATTTCCACACTTTTATGAGTAAGTGAGGGTAAAGAAGTTAGCTCATGAATATATGATTAAGTTAGCATCATGTAACATAAGTTCTCTTACAGGTAGATTAACAGAACTAGGTGATGCAATGCTTAGAAGGAATGTTGGTATTTTGTCTGTGCAGAAGACTAAGTGGGTAGGTGAAAAAGCTAGAATTATTGAGCCTTGGGGTTATAAACTTTAGTATACTGGTATAGATAGAAATCATAATGGGGTAGGTGTGATCATAGATAAACAATTGCTTGAGGATGTAGTGGAGGTTAGGAGGAAAAGTGATAGATTTTACTAGTTAAACTTATTTTAGGTGGGGAGATTTTTAATGTTATTAGTGTCTATGCACTGTAAATAAGACTTGAAGAGTTTAGTAAGCGTCAATTTTGGGAGGATTTAGCTGAGATAGTGCAAGGGACACCCATTAGAGAAAACCTTTACATAGGTGGTGACCTCAATGGGCATGTAGGAACTATTCGTTATGAGTTTGATAGTATACATGAAGGATTTGATTTTGGGGAAAGAAATAAACCAAGTAACTTGATTCTAGATTTTTTGCTTTGTCATATGATTTGATTTTAGCGAATACTTGGTTTAGAAAGAGATATCTCATTTGATCGCCTTTAGAAGTGGATCAAGTGCGAGCCAAATAGATTTCTTTTTAACTAAAAGAGTAGATAGAGGTAGCTGCATTAATTATAAGGTAGTATCGGGTGATAGTATAGTAACTCAAATAGATTCTTAGTTTTAGATATTAAGATTAGAAGGAAATTTAGAAAGATTAAACGTAAGTTAGATCCTAAGATTAAGTGGTGGCAGCTAAAAGAAGGTAACAAAGGTGTCTTTGTAGATTGACTGGTACATGAAGCGATTGAAAAGACCAAGATGATCCGATTTTCCATCGATTATTATCGGGAAAACTTACAAAAAAAGAGGATAGAGGAGCGAAAAAAAGGATCGAGGAGCGAAATTACAAGTAAAAAAAGAATTACAAGTAGATCTCCTCTGAGATTTCAGGAGAAATGTGCCAGTAGGAATCTGATCAGCACATGATCACTTTATCCCTTTGATGATGCAATCGATCAGGTGATCAAACTGCCTCCTAATATGACTCCCTTTTTGCTTGGTTTGGAGAATCGGAGAACAGAAGATCAGTAGAGCCCTTTTGCTAGAAATTTTGCTCTTTCTCTAAGTCAATCTCCTCTCTGTCTGTCTGTGTGTCCCCCCTCCTTGATTCAGCAAGAGACCTATTTATAGCAAATGTGGGGTGTAACCGCCCCTTTGAATTTAGCAAAGCTGAATTAGTCATTAGCTTCGCGTGAGGTTCGCAAATGGCCTTGCCGCGAAGCTTTTTGCGAGCTTCTGGTGAAACTAGAGGGTTCATGCGAACGTCCTCTTATTGTTATGGCTCAATTATTCCACTTAATGTGGGACGAAGTGGGCGGGTGTAACCGCCCACTTAAAGTGGCGTTAATCCCACTAAATTAGTGGGGATTCACCCATTAATCCCTCATGGGATTTTGAAATGGTCAATTTGATGACTTGGCAAAGCCTACTGTGGAGCTAGATTATGCGAAGCAAAGACTTAGCTTACAGCTTTAGGCGAAGTTACCTTCAGAGCCTCATGCGAAGCTAAGACTCAGCTCATAGCGGTGCTAAATCAACTAGGGATAAGGCTTATGGCGCGAAGCTCCTGGATCAGCCTCTGGCGGGGCTAAATGGGAATTTTCGAGCGAAGCTTTCAGCGAAGCTAGGCATAGCTGTAAATTAGCTCCCTGTGGAGCTTCATAGAGAAGCTAGACAAGCTTAGCCTCTCAGGCGAGGCTAACCCCTTGGGGCTAATGTGATGCTGAGTATTAAGCTAACTCAGTGTTTTTAAACCTGTTTAGATTTCTTCAAGGACAACTTTGGCTTATTGTCTACTTCACTGGATCAGTAAAATTCGAGTCATTGTCTTATCCCTGGTCGTCAGCTTGTCTTTTACTTATCTTTTATAAATGTTGATAAGTTAGACATCATTCAGATCGGTTGAAGATAAATGCGGGAGTTCTGTCTTTTTAGAGTGTCAACAAGACCCCCTTCAAAGTTTTCATAAATCTGCAATGAAATGGTTCAGATCTCGAAATACTTTGAACTGCTTTGATTGATGGTATGTGAATGTGAACGTCGCCTTGGTGGTTGAGTTCAACTTCGCCTTTAGCCCCGTTTTCGGGCTGGAATAGGTTTGCCAAGGAATTGTAACAATCTGCTTCTGTGTAGCTTGGCGCTTCTAGGTAGCTTCGCCTTTGGACTTCCTGAAGTAGCTTCGCTTCAAACCGGGTTGGACTACGAGCATTAGCCTCGCGCTTGTTGTGATGGAGCGATGTTCCGTTCCTGAGGCTAACCGCTTTTGCGAGTTACGAGAGGAATTGCTCCCTTTTTCAAGGTTTGAATAACTTCCCTTGCATTTACGAGGAGATTATTCCCTTTTCCGAAGTTCAAATAATTGTGTGTGTATTCCCGAGGGAGATTATTCCCTTTCTCAAGGTCAATCATTTGAATGCTTTAACTTCGCCCGCGCTCCCAAGCTTGAAGTGGTAGCGGTGTGGTCAGGCCACGAGGCCTATAAATAGGACTCCTATGGTCTTTCTCAGAGAAATATACTCCTCTCTTTCTAGGAGGTTGTTTTATGACTCCTCCCCATTGCTCAAGCAAGGAGACTGAAGTCCCTGAAGTAGTGGAGACTCTCACTCTGGTTATTATCCGATCAAGATCTAGTGAGCCTCCGCCATCCAGTGACTTTAGGGAGTTCATCTCGCTTAATTTTCTTAGCTTTATTAGTTATCTTAGGGATTGAATTCCCTTGGTCCATGCATTTGGCTGACTCTCAGAGAAGGCTTTTAGCCCTATTTTCGAGCTTCTCAGCGAAGCTAGCATTCTTGCCTGATCAGGCAAAAGATCTTTTCACGCAGAGTTCCTGCCTTGATCTGTTAGATCTGCCATATAGGCAAGGTTTAGGACTTGGCCTCTTCAAGGTTGAGCCAGTCTTGCCATATAGGTGGAGTTAAGACTGCGCCCTTCCGGGCCGGTCTTGCCTAGCCATATAGGCGAGGCTAGGACTTGGTCTTGTTTTAGGCTTCTCCAGCATAAGTACCTTGGACGGAGCTAAGACTTGACTTATGCTAAGCTGGTCTAATGTTACCGTGCAAACGAGGCTATCCTCTACTTAGCTGAAATCCATCTTCAAGGCACAACTAGGTAGCTTCGCCCAAAGAATAAAACTTTGACTTAGCATTTCGTCCCTTCCCTTTTTTTTAATGCTAACTTGTTTCCTTTTTGCATTGCAGTGTACTGTGCTCCCCATTCTTTCGTCTTGATGAAAGAGACAAAAATTTGCCCCTTAATTTTCAAATTGAAGCTTTGATCATAAGCAGGAGGAACGTACTGGTGCAGCTGATGCGCATTCCAAGAAGAGGCTAGCAGTCGCTTATCTGAGATGATCCACTTAGGGAAGGGGCTGGTAGTCGCTTATCCGAGATGATCCACTTTGGGAAGGCGGAAGTAACCAGTAAGGTCTTGGATCCTTCCTTCCTTTGCCAATTTTGATTACGAAAGATCCAGCTTTCTGGTGGCAACCGATCCCTTGCCAATTTTGATCAAAGAAGATCCAGTTTCTTGATGGCAAAATCTGCCATTAAGCGAAGGATTACAGCCTTGTGCAGGAGGAAGGCCTTTCGTATCCAGTTGGGATGGTGATTGCTAAAATAAAGAAACAACCAATAAGTTTAAGAATGTACCGTGTAGCTTGTGGCTAACGGGTCGTGTCCACAAGGAGGGATGCGATGGAAGCTTTTCGATGAGTCGTTTTAAAACAAGGAATTTGTGTTCGTTTTTAGGAAAAAGAGAATGTAAGGAAAAGAGATGAAAAAGAGAAATTTCAACTTTCAGAAAAGGATTTGGAGGAGGTGATTTTTAAAAAGCTTTAAGAGTTGTGATGTTGTTTTATAATAAGAAATCAAATCTATCTAGGCTTACTATCTTCCTACTCAATTGTTCATTCTTCTCTTAAAGTATTAAGTCCCTCGAGTTATCATTTGCAAAACTTAAAGTTGCTTTTTTTTAGAAAGCTTTAAGTAAAGCACATAAGATGCAGAAGGTTTGAGTCCTTTTTCTTCAAGAAAGAGTTGGAATCGGATATTAAAACATAAAGCGCGAAGAAGCAAGAATGAATTAAAACGATTCACAAGAAGTTCAAGAAAGAATGGTGAATTCAATTATCCATACCCATCCTCATGTGCCTTCAAGAACACTTTCAAAAAGAAAGGCTTTTAAGGGAGGCATGCATATGAGTCATCGGGACCTTTTCTTTTAAAAACAGAAGAGAAGAAAATAAAAGAGAGTCGATAGCTAGCCCAGAAAACCTTTTAGTTATCCATGGAAAACAATAAAGCAAACATAAATATGCACAACATACCGAAACACGAGTGGAAGAAAAGGAGGCTTGCTTCTTGTATTGCTGTCACTTCAATATTCGATTACAAGCTCTCTGTCCTCTCTCTCACAAGTTTTTAGACTGAACTACAAAGTAAACAATGAAATTACAACTTGAGTTCTAGCTAACAAAGAACCTAGATCCTAAGAAAATAAAAGCAAAATTTAATCCTAGTCTTCGCTCCTTTTTCTCTGCTGAAAGAGGTATTTATAGCCAAAAACCAAAGAATCAGGATCCCGGGAACGTTGGGGAGCAAACGCTCCCCCAACTGAAATCAGTTGGCCGCGGAAACGCGGCTTGGACCGCGTTTCCGCGGTCCTGGTGTGGCCACGTGGCCACACCAAGAGGGGGAGCTTCCTGGTATGAAGGGCTTCTCGCATATCCTGCTGGTTTTCTTGTTGCTGCTTCAACCGCTGACTGAATCAGCTTTTGATTTTCTGGCTTTGATTCCTCGATTCAAGGAGGATTTTTCTCACCCCTTGATATGCCAAGATATAGCCTAGACTTCTTCACTTCGAATTTATTCTGAATTAATTCAGAATAAAGTGGGCTTTTGGGCTTGTTCGTCATTTATTTCCTTGAGCATTTGGGCCTACATTTAGCAAAGAAAAAGATACTTATTAATATCATTTATTAGCAAACAAGTATGGTAACGTGACAACATAAATGCAATGTATGTGACAAATCACACCCCCACACTTATCTTTTGCTCGCCATCGAGCAAACATCATACTAACTAGAATCAATTATTAGACCACTTTCGCAGGTCACTCGATTGCACTGAGCATGTGCAACAAGCCGTTAAACCTCTAGGTCACCCCTAGAGGACGAGTTTTGTCTCGTGAGGGTTTTCAGCGGATTACACCCACAGAATCCAAAAAGGAAGAGAAAATGTTAGTATTTTCGAAAGGCTTTTTTTTTTTATATATTTTGAAGGAGAAAATATTTGAAGTATATTTGTGAGATCTTAAGTAATCTATAAGTTATAGGAATATCAAATTTTTCATTCCTAAACTTAGTCTCTATTCAAAAACATGTCATCAATTAAAGTAAGGAGTCAAATTGTACTTCTCATCTAGTCTATTAATTTACCCTGATTCGTATGCACCATCGTGACTGTGAAGTTTACTAAGGGTTCTTCAACATTAACTCCTATGCCTCATATTTATTTATTTTTTTTATGAACTTTTATTCCTCAATTTCATTAGGCTTTCTAATCTGCCCATGTAACGAGCTTTCAGTCGGTGACACCCAAACCGGACGGTTTTAGGGCACCAGGTGAGAAAACACCCCTAAGGACCTAAACACCCGAGCAGATGGCCACGAAACCAAGGTTTTTATTTATACTATGTAACCCTTTTAGGCGTGAATACTTATGGTTCATGAGGCATAAATACCCAGCTTAATCAGAGGATACACATTATTTATACGAGGTACCCTTTTAGGCGTGAATATTTATGCTTCATGAGGCATAAATACCCAGCTTAATCAGATAATACCCTTTTATTTTTTTTTAAACTTGTCTAATTATCTTTTGCATAAATACTAAGGCTTGCTTAGGCCAAAGCTCCTAGCCACTCAATAATTAGACCTTTTTTTTTTTTATGAGGCATAAGAGTCTCTGTTTTCAAACCCTAAGTGTGTAAGTGTATTTTGTGTGCATATGTCATTAAGGTAAATATCAAGACTAAATTACTTTCCCAAATTTCTTCCTGACTCTAAAAATCAAACAAGTTATTTTATTTCGACCAAGTGTAAGAAATCCTAATTATGATTCTCCTATTCCTTAAAATTGACTTAAATTCTTACAAAAAATATATCAAAATATTGTCTACCCTTTCCAAATTTTTTTTTATTTTTTATTATCAGCCATGTTAGAACCCTCCCCCACACTTATCTCATGCATTGTCCCCAATGAATGAAAGAAATGTATAAGTGCATGAAATAAAATGGAAAGGAGGAAAGTTACCGATATACTGGGTCAAAAAGACCCATTACCGTTTCATCTACCGGCAACCGATTCCAAGAAAGGTTTAAGGCGTTGACCATTTACCTTAAAGTCATTCCCATTCTTGGGGTCACTGATCTCAACTGCACCATGTGGAAACACTGTTTTTACAACGAATGGCCCAGTCCATCGTGATTTCAATTTTCCTGGGAAAAGATGAAGCCTAGAATTGTAGAGTAAGACTTTTTGACCAGGGACAAAGGTTTTTCTTATGATGTGCTTGTCATGAAAAATCTTCAATCTATCTTTAGTGATCCTAGCATTTTCATAGGCCTCATTTCTCAATTCCTCCAATTCGGAAATTTGTAATTTCCGAAGGTCACCGGCCTTAGTCAAATCGAAATTCAACTGCTTGATTGCCTATAAGGCTCGGTGCTCTAACTCAACGGGCAAGTGACAAGGTTTGCCATAGACTAACCTATAGGGAGTCATTCCTAAAATTGTCTTGAAAGCGGTCCGTAGGCCCATAGAGCATCTACAAGTTTTAAGGACCAATCCTTCCGGTTTTGGTTCACAGTTTTTCTCCAATATAAGTTTGACTTGTCTATTTGAAAGCTCAACTTGCCCACTGGTTTGAGGATGATATGGTGTGGACAACTTGTGAGTTATGGCATACTTTCGCATAAGGGCTTAAAAAGATCTATTGCAAAAGTGGGTGCCATTATCACTGATGATAGCACGAGGGGTTCTGAAGCGAGAAAAAATGTTCTCTCCCAAAAACTTTATGACAACTTTGTTATCATTAGTTTTACAAGGAATGGCTTCTACCCACTTGGACACATAGTCCACAGAACAATATGTATTGGTTCCCAAATGAGTTAGGAAATGGACCCATAAAGTCGATGCCCCAAACATCAAAGAGTTCTATTTCTAGAATTGGGTTGAGGGGCATCATATTTCGATGTGAGATCCTACCTACCATTTGGCATCTAGGGCACGTCTTGCAATATTCATAGGCATCCTTGAACAGAGTGGGCCAATAAAACCCGCTTTGTAGCACCTTTTCAGCAGTCTTGCGGGGACCAAAGTGTCCACCGCATGCAAGTTCGTGACAAAAGGACAGAACACTCCTAACTTCCTCATCGGGAATGCATCTCCTAATAATTTGGTCGGAACAGTACTTGAAAAGATACGGTTCCTCCCAAAAGAAATACCGGACTTGGGATAAGACCGGTAAACATCATTTTTGGACCAATAAGATGAAGTTTAGTTTGTGACTAAGTAATTTACTATATCAGCAAACCAAGGTTCCCTAGAGATAGCTAAGAGATGTTCATCAGAAAATCCTCATTGATGGGTAATTCGTTGCATGGAGAATTGGAATCCGTGAGAGATGGTTAGCAACGACATTTCTACACCTCTCTTGTCTCGAATTTCGAGATCAAATTCTTGAAGAAGGAGGATCCAACGAATGAGTCGGGCCTTGGCATCCTTCTTCATCATAGATACCTAAGTGCAGAATGATCGGTGAAGATGGTAGTTTTGGACCCTAGTAGGTAGGGACGAAACTTCTCTAAGGCAAACACTACTGCCAAGAATTCCTTCTCGGTCGTAGTGTAGTTCAGTTGAGCGTCATTGAGAGTCCTACTAGAGTAGTAGATCACATGCTACTTGTTATCAATATGTTGTCCTAGGGCAGCGCCTATGGCAAAATCAGAAGCATCGCTCATAATCTCAAACGGCTTAGACCAATCCGGTGCAGATATGATTGGTGCAGAAATCAGCTCTCTCTTAAGCTTCTCCCAAGAAGTGATGCAGTCAGCATCGAAAGTGAAGGACACATCCTTAGCTAACAGATTAGTCAGGGCCTAGCAATTTTGCTAAAATCCTTGATAAATCTTCGGTAGAATCCAGCGTGTCCTAAGAAGGATCTAATGTCCTTAACGCATTTGGGCATGGGAAGCTTAGCAATAACCTCGATTTTGGCTCTATCCACTTCTATTCCTTCCACTTCTATTCCTTTCTTGGATATTTCATGACCCAAGACAATTCCATGTTTCACCATGAAGTGGCATTTCTCCCAGTTTAGTGTCAAATGTTTTTCAGCACAACGTTGGAGGACGAGTTCAAGATGGTAGAGACATTGAGTGAATGAATCTCCGTAGATGGAGAAATCATCCATGAAGATTTCTAAGAAGCGCTCTACCATATCAGAGAAAAGACTCAACATGCAACGTTGAAACGTTGCTGGGGCATTGCATAAGCCGAATGGCATTTGACGATAAGCAAATGTCCCAAATGGACATGTGAACGTGTCTTTTCTTGGTCCTCGGGAGCGATAGGGATTTGGTTATAGCCCGAGTAACCGTCCAAGAAGCAGTAGTACTCGTGACCCGCCAACGTTCAAGCATCTGATCAATGAAGGGAAGTGGAAAATGGTCCTTACGAGTTGCAGCATTCAGTTTCCTATAGTCAATGCAAACTCGAATTTTCGTGGGAAGTCGAGTTTGAACCAACTCTTTGTTCTCGTTTTTCACTACGGTGAAACCAGATTTCTTTGGGACCGCGTGGACAGGACTGACCCATTGGCTATCCGAAATGGGATAAATTATCCATTGTCTAAGAGTTTTATGATTTCAGCATGAATAGCCTCTTGCATAATAGGGTTTAACCTACGCTGCGGGTCTCTCCTGGGTGTGGCGTCTTCATTGAGATGGATGCGGTGTTGAACGATGGTTGGACTTAATCCCTTAATATCATCATAGTCCACCCGATGGCTTCCTTATGTTTTCCTTAGAATATCTTTCAAATCTTTTTCTTCCCCGTCATTTAAATGAGAGGCAATGATGACAGGAAAGGTCTCTTGTTCGCCTAGATAGGCGTACTTGAGATGCGCAGGAAGGGCTTTCAATTCTAAGGAAGAGGCAGGCTCACTAGAAGGACTAGTCAAATCTGTTGGCTCCATTGTAGGTGAAATTGGGTTTGAAGCCCAATTCATGGTAGAATCTACCACCTGATCGAGATTAAAGTCATCAGACTCTAACTCGAAGTCAATCTCCATTTCTGATTCCAATTCTTCCCGTGTTCACTTGTCAAGTTCTCAATTTGGTTTACTTCAAAAGTTTGGTCCTCGATGTCACGGGGTTGTTTTTCCTAGATGGAAGACATTGACTTCTCTAGTCATGTCTCCAAGGTTAACCTCATAGACCCATTCTTGCAATTGATGATGGCATTAGCAGTGGCAAGGAATGGTCGACCTAGGATGACCGGAGTTTGAGCCCTACGATTGGAGTTGGACACAGCTTGTGTCTCCAAAACTATGAAATCGACAGGTATATGAACTCTCCTACCCGAATCAGGACATCGTTAATTTCCCCTTTTGGAACTTTAACAGAACGGTCAGCCAGTTGGATGGTGACTCGAGTTGGACTAAGGTCACCCAACCCGAGTTGTTGATAAACAGAGAATGGAAGCAAGTTGATACTTGCTCCCAAGTTAAGAAGTGCACCGACTAATCTCGGCTTGTCCTATTGTGCAGGCAATGGTAGGGCTACCTGGATCTTTGTACTTGACAGGGATAGGACCCAAAAATAGCTCACTAATATTAGTGGCTAGGAAGACTTTCTTAGGAACATTAGTCTTTCTCTTCTTGGTGCACATGTCCTTAAGAAACTTAGCATAGGAAGGAACTTGTTGGATGGCATCAAGAAGTGGCACATTTATTTTCACTTGATTAAACATCTCTATTATCTTGTCCATGTACGGGTGTTTGCTTGTTGTTTTTCAGCCTATTCGAAATGGTATTATAGCTGGTGCACTTGGCTGGCTGACTTGTCTTTTTCAGACTCGTCCGAATTGGAAGAAATTGGATTGGATGAGGTGGAAGCTTGATTGTGGTTGTGCTGAATTGGATTGGTGGGTGTTGACACTTGGTTATCAACTTTCTTTCCTGACCTCAATGTATGCACAGCATTACATTGATTGAATGAAGGATCCTCAGCCAAATGAGCTTGTTGGGAATTCCTCGGATTGGTGACTGGCTGACTAGGCAGGGTACCCTTTTGTCTCTCATTCTGTGGGTTGGCTAGTTGGCTCATTTGAACCTCTAACCTCTGAATGGTTTGCATGAGAGAGTCTTTATTTTTCATATATATCTCCATGTTTCTCTCAAAGTCAGTCATTCTTCTTTCCAATTGAGATTCTGGAAGGAGGATTGTGGAGCTTGGTTAGGAAAGTTCTGTTGATAATTTGGAAAGCTTGGTGGATGGTTGGAGAATTATTATGGAAATTGGAGAAGTTGGGTTGATGATTGGAAGAATTGTTACATGATGGAAGTGGTTAGCATGATTGGATCGTGAATGGTCATTGTTGTTCTGGCTCCATGAGAAATTAGGGTAATTTCTCCAGCCGGGATTGTACGTTGGAGCGTAAGGATTGTTGTTCGGCTTGAAAAAGCCGCATTCTCTGTTCGTGATAGGATTGCTGAGCCTGAAACACTGGGCATTCCTCGAATACATGGTTCATGGCTTGACAGTAAGTGCAGCCCGGGGGTGGAAATTGGTTCAGCTACTTGACTTGATTGACTGGACTTGGTTCTTTCGTCTCTAGAGCTTCCAGTTCTTCTAGCTAAATTAGCTAACTTAGCCTCATTAGCGATGGATGATTCTATGGAGTGGAGACCTCCTTTTGAAGAGATGAAGTTAGGATTCTTAGGGGTCTCACTCGCAGATTCCCATTGGATGGTTTTCTCGCTAATTTTCATACAAATCATCCATCCCTCATCTTCATCTTTCTGCAAGAAACCCCCTTGGCACATACTTTCTAAGAGGGTTTTGGTGGAATATTCTAAACGTCATAGAGAATTTGGCATTGTCGCCATTTCTCTATTCCATGATGTGACATTGGACAAGGAGGTCCTTAAAGCGTTCAAAGTACCTCCAGAACGGTTCACTAGGCTCTTGCTTAAATTGCATGATCGTCTTCCTAATGAGAGCGATTTTAATGGATAGGATAGAATTTCTTCAAGAAGACCTTGATGAAAACCATCCCAAGATGTGATGGAACCGGCTGCTAAGCTATAGAGCCACTTTTTTTGCTAGGTCCTTAAGTGCAAACGGGATAAATCTCAACCTAATAGCATCGTCTACAAGGTGTGTAATTTTCATCATAGACATACTTCCTCAAATTCTCTTATGAGAAGTAGGCATCTTCGGACTCTAGACCATGAAATTTGGGAGTGTGTTGATGAATTGAGGCTTGAGCTCGAAATTGTATTCACCAACCGATGGAAGTGAAATGCACGATGGAAGTGAGGTCCTAATGGGGTAGAACCTATCCTGCAGTGATGTGGATTGAGCCATTACCGGATCTGGTCTTGGTTCAAACTTAGGTGGTGTGTTGTTTCTTTTCTAGTCAACCTAGATGAATTGGGGTCTCTCGACCACACTTTGCATACACAAACACAATCACAATCACAACAAGTTCAAACAGACAGTCAACAATAAAAATCAACCAGCCTAGTCTAAGGTATCCTTGACCTAGACAACTCCTAACTGTTGATTGTCCACAAGAGGTAGAATGTAG